>WBMZ01014537.1:0-87364 GCA_013400975.1 Atrichornis clamosus
GGCATCCAGCCAGGGTCAACCCGAGGTAGTCTTTTTGGTGGAGAATGCAGGCAGTCATGAGGATTTTGAGATAAGGATACTAATTGAGAGAAGTAATGGACAAAACAAGTACTGAACAGCGTTAAGTGCTGTGCTCTAGAGTAGAATGATTGTGGGAATCTTTGTTGTAATTGTGGTGAAGGGTCGAGGGCTGGACCTGACCATGAAGGCTATCACACAGGTCATCCATGAATGTGAAATATGTGCTGCCATCAAGTGAGTTTGCGCGTGCATAAGCAAAAGGAAAAGTTAATCTCTACTTCCCATCAGTGAGCGATGTTCGGACACTTCCCGGGAAGCAGGGCCTCAGCACATGTAGTGGTTGCTCCGGAAGGCAAACATCATAGAATAATGAATTTCTCCCCCTTCCTCCTCTCTCCCTGAGCTTTTATATCTGAGTTGACGTCACATGGTATGGAATATCCCTTTGGTTGATTTGGGTCAGCTGCCCTGGCTGTGTCCCCTCCCAGGATCTTGCCCACTCCCAGCCCTCTTGATGGGGGAAGGAATGTCAGAGGGGCAGCGCCGCTCAGCAGCAGCCAAAACACTGGCGTGTTATCAACACCCTTCCAGCTACCAGTGCAAAGCACAGCACTGTGAGGGCTGCTAAGGGAAAGGTGAACTCTGTCTCAACCAGACCCAATATAGTTATGTAAGGTATGGTTGGCTGAAAGTAACTTTCCTTAATTCTTGGATTTTTCCAGCATGATTCTAACTTCTGGCAAAAAACAGTTCAGAGCCATGCAGTACCAAGGACCCTGCTCATACTCAGACATATTTTCGTGGAAAAATACTCATAAAAATGCACTGGCATGAAATGTAAGACAAAAGTCTGGAGATAGGTGCATAGAGGTATTGATAAAGGTAGACTGCTAGAAGCCAGGTCTGGAGTGATTTTGACATTGCTTTAATTTCCTACTCTGGCCTAAATAGTCTCTCCTTTTCCTTTTTCATCTTCTTTTGTCCCAAATATCTCATGTACATGGATTTTACATCAATGTAATTGGCTTTGGTGGCCTAAGTTCCCTAGTGTCTGTAAATTTTTTTCAAGATTTATGAGGTTGCAACTAAGATTAGAAACTGGGTTTGAGAATAGCATATATCATGCAGAGATATGAATGGATTAATTTCTCAAGAAAATTAGATGGGTGAATTGAAAATGTTTTCTCCTGCTTTAGTAATAGAGAAAAGGGGTTGGCATGCTCAATCAAAATTATGGCCTCTGAATCAAATCTTTAATATATTTTTCAATACATGATAATTTTATCTGTCATCACTATCAAATAGCTGTAATGCTATTCACTTAACATCATTCAAGAAACAACTTAACTAATGTCTCTGACAGAGAATTCATCTTCTGTTATTTCTCCAGCTGTATTTTCCTTCTTACAATCCCCCAAATGACTCTAGCACTGACTCCTCCTCCTAAATTACAATATCCAAACAATTTAAATTAGTATGTCATGAGATTGGAGTCGTTTTGTGTTTGACCTAATTATTAAAATTACTTTCTGAGAACTAATGGCATAATTACTCTTATAATTAGTAAAATAAAGAACCTGTAACTGCTCAGACTGGGAGCAGCTGATACGATCAAGCTTTAAATTGAAAAAATCCAAAATTTTCTTGCCCATCGTCTGTAGCTCAGTACATTTCAAAGGGAAGGCTGATACATGCCTGCAATGACTATGTTTAAACAACTAAATCTTGTCTCCACCTTAGCATTTGATTCATTACTCACTGATGAACCTTTGTCCCTACTTGCCTGTTACTGGGAAAACACACAGCGTTGTCTACTACAGATACCAAAACATACTTGCCACGGCACTAATGATACTGGCCTGTGATGAAACAGGAATGGTAGTCTAAGTGAAACTGAAAAAAGGGCTTTAGTTAGAGGTTGACCTTTGCAGGTTATAGCTCTGCTAAGCGCACTGCCCAGCAGAGCCCTGGGGCATCCACATCAGGCATTGCTTCCTGGCAGCCCAAATTTCCATCACCATTGCCATTTGTTCTGTGTCTATGCTGGGAGCAGAGAGGATAAAGTTGGAACCAGGGGCATAAGGAATCTTTGCTGGCTATTCTTTTTCTCTCTCATTTTTCTTTTCACTTTCTATACCTTCAGAGGTTTGCCCACCTTGCTGATGCTCACCGGGACATTCTTGTTCCCCAGGATACACCATTTAGAATATGATCTATGTATACAGAGTGCCCAGTATGACCTTTTGTACAATTTCCCTCCTGAGAAAATATATCTCTGGTATAATTTTTTTTGCTAGTTTGACTATGGATGACATAGGCATGTTTGTCTCTCAGATTAGATAGACCTCCTGGGGAAAAGTACATATCCATTTTACTTACTGCGTATGACACTCGGTCTAGAAAACTATTTCTAGTGTAATGCTATATATAGACTTTTTTTATTATTGGATGAATGGTGGAACCCCCTTCTGGCTCCTTGCATTTCTAACCCTCTTATTTAGTTAAGCAGTCAGCCAGTGAGATGTTTATACCTCTCATTTTGATGCTAAGATCCGGAGAGCTTCAAGTGGATGGTATTGTGTTTTACAGTAATTTTCTCTTGATTTGCAGTCTCAAAATGCCAGAAAATGTATTTTGAATGTTTGGTTATATTTCAGCAGGAAAGAACACCAAGCCATTGCATCAGTGTTCAATTAGAGTAAACAGAATAACTACTCATAAACATTTTAGTGCTTTAATATTTTGGACTCAATACTCACTTATCACAAAAGTTATGTGCATCTTTGCTTTGAACATGTGACCACACAAATCCATAATGAATGACATAGAATTATGCTGTGCCCTACAGAAGTATTCTGCACATCTCAATTTGTACATAAATGCAAAATGCAAAAAAGATATAAATTCATCAAACAAGAGAGGAAAAATTCTTTAAATACACTGTTTTTTCTGTTAATAATGCAGAAATTATTTCCCAAGAGGGTGTGTATAACTCAAAATAAGCTTGGATTTTTCTAAAAGCACAATACAGCTTTTTCTCCTGTAGCTGATTTCAGTCAAACATAAAATGATTGAAAAATGAGATCTTTTACCCACATTATCATTTAAAGAAAGAATAAATAACAAATGTACAAGTAATCACTATTTTGCATTTTCTTTTCATACTGACATCTTGAATAAGACATAAAAATCTAAGTATTTCTCAAAATTCAAATTATGAACGAATTGGTTCACTAGTTATTAATTAAAATACTTTCTAAATCAAAAATATTCAACAAAAGATGTTGAGGCCTCCACCATAATAAACAGGGGTGAAATTCTCTTACACACAAAAGCCAAGATGGGCTTCCATGACTCTGAACAAAGATGAGAGTCTCCAAACTATATAAAGATATCAATGTTACAACAGACCTGACAGGGTAAGTGGTTCTCCACCGCAGAACAAGGCAGTGACTGGAAGAGCAATGAGGACACAGGTTTCTTGCTTTCCCAGGGTCTGTGTTGTAATCTGCCCTAAAGAACTATTTATGGTTAGTGCTAATGGGTTATCCTTTGTTATAATAACTTGGATATTGACCATGTGTGACTACTAACATTTCGTGGTGGTTTTTGTAAAGATGGAAAGCTATTGAAAAATATGTACAAAGATAGCTCCCTGAACAGTACAATGGAATTAATTTTTAGCCTTTACTATCAAATGGTTCGTCTCTGAGATGAGGACAGGCCATTTATTCATTGACCTGAATCCAACCATTGTAAGGTTGATATATCTGCTGCATTTTCATTAATTCACTGGGTATATGACATATTTGAAATGGACGACATGACTGAAAGAGATGCTAAATTTCTACGTGAAATGATGAGATTTGTATTTTTAGGAGCAAATTACAGTGGAGATATACCTGGAAAGAAGACCTTTGTCATATTTGCTGTTGTGCTTAACATCTTAGATACATTTGGTTTTGTTGCATTAAGTTAAATTAAAATCCTACATAAATCTGTAACCATATAATACCGCTGTAAACTTAGAAAGTACCAGTTTTATTTCAAGTTGTCACATACTGTTAAAAATGACCATTGTTATCAGGTGTTGGATTGTAACACATTACAGGGTTCAAGGAGAATACACCTGGGACTTCAGCACAGCATTAATTTATCAGAGACATGTGTAGACGTTTTCACTAAGAAGGTAATCCTTAAAGTCAGGGATGGAAATAGAACTTAGTAAGCAAAATAAAGCAAAGACTACAGCGCACTCGGTTTTTAAACAAAATCCAGGTAGTCTTTTCAAGAGGCCATGAAAGCTATAGGTACTCTTTTTTAAACTATCATTGAACTTTAGACATTTAATTAAGATCAATCTTACTGATTGCATTAATAAAGTGAAAGGAAGACAAACAACACTTAAATAACATTGCTTCCAACTTCCAACTGGAGCAATAAATACATATAAACAGCATATTAAATCTGAAAATACTAGGCATGCACTGATGTCAGATAATGCTTCAGACCTACTCCTTCAAGAACTTGCTGTGGAGGTTAGGAAACCTGCCACTGCCCACCCTGTTCCATGCCACCTTCACTCTCTGCTCCAGGTTATATGTGTCCAGGAATAGGTACCTATATGAATAAGATATATCTGTACTTTTTCCCAAAAGACTTGTGAGTTTAAGCTTTAAACAAGATTTAGGCAATTGTTATACTGTAGGCATGTAGAAGCCGTGTTCTTGAGGTTCACCAGTAATAAGAAATATTAAGTGAGCTTTTGTAACTAGGGTAATAATATTTGTTTTACGTGGTCCTTTTAAGCAACTTTCCCTTGACAGCTGAACGCTTCCAATGGCTTTAAATGGATCTCATGTTTCCTTCCCTTCCTATCCTCTTTCATTTTCAACAAAGAATTCCCTTGTTGTTTCTGTTCCTGTTTTGCTCTGCATGTAAGGGAGTGGAAATGTTGTGTGCCTCAAACCTGTCAGAAAAGTTCATGTCATCAAAAGGATTTTGACATTTTGATCCCAAAGAGACTGCATCTCCAGTCATGTCTTGCAGAAAGGAGGCCTATTGTCTGTGACCAGCTCCTGCACATCTCCAGCACTCAGGGTATTCCTTCTGTTCCTCTAAAGTTGAATTTAGAACAATTCACCTGGGAAAACGCAGTCATAAAAAGGCAAGCTACCCTAGCTGCCCTGAGTCATTAAAAGGGAATGTTTCAGTATCTGCCTGAACAACATTTCAAGCTTCCCATACATGACTCTGCAATGTAAAAGAGAGATATTATGGACACTATTAAGTAAAAGAGAGGTATTATGACCTATGTGATGGCCAGATACAGCAGCACCATTTGCCTCCAAGGGAGCCAAAGAGCTGTGCAGAGCTGCTGATGTTAGCAGAGGGTGGTAGGGTTAGGTAGGCTGGATAGAAGAGCCAGAGAGAATTACTGACGGTTCTCCTTCAGGTGTCATTCATGAGAAATTAATTGGTAGCTTTAGGTACCATATATTTTGTTTCCACCCAGAGAAACTTATTGAGTAGATTTTGTTTTAAACTCAGTACCTTGAATCCTCTTCAGTTTAGAGATTAGAATTTCAGAGGTTATCGAAACAAGTTTGCAACTTGTAAAAATATTCTGGGTTGTAATCACTAGGAAAAAATCAACTGTTTCCAAATGGAAAATGTATGCAATTTTCCATTTGGAAAATTATTTCAAATAATTTGAAACTATTCAGAGCATCAGAAAGAGGCTCTTTATGATTATTTCAGAAATAATCAGAAGAGATATTCAGAGCATCAGAAAGACAAGAGACAGGGAGTTAAAAAATGGCAGAGTTGTCCATAAGTGAAAGATCATGAAAACAAAAGCATGTGGGCAGAGAGTGGGACACAATACTCCTCTCCCCATCCCGTGGACATAAAATAATGTAGGTAGCAAAGGTTGATGGTATGCATGTCTCACCTTCCTCAATCAAATTAGAATAACTTCTTTTGTACTACTCCTTTCCTTCTCCAGGAGATTTGTCTAAAAGCCACACAAGGCAGAGATTTCATGGGAGCTCGCTGGTAACTTAGAGTTTCCATAGGGCTTGGAGAAGTGAAAGCTTCCGAATATGGCAGAGCCCATAGGATGAGTTTGGTATCGCTGTGAATGTTTTCTGAGCATTCTGATCAAACACAACCTGGCAGGTCTCATAAGCAGTATGGTTATATGATTCTGAAACAGAGAGACACTGAGCTCTTGTACTATACCTTTTCCCTTTTGAATTTCACTTTAGTTTTGCATGTAGAAAAATATGATAAAAAAAGAGAATATATTTAATTATAGATGTATTTAATCAACATGTAATATTATTACATAGACGATTAAATATTTTTACATAGACGGGACACTTCCACCTCAATCTTCCAGCTATGTTTAATGCACAGTTTGCTTCCAGTACTTCAAATTCTGATGACAATTGAGTGTTTGAAATGTACCTTTCTCACACATGCAGATGGACTTTTGCATTAACCATGATGTATTTAAAAATGTGCTTTTCTTCCAGTATCAGACAGGCTGCATAGGCAGCTTTGACTATACACAAGTTTGCCAGGAACTGAAGGTTTGGACAGCTGAACTTTCCTCCCTATCCACGTGGAGAGCAAATCCCATCTTCCCAATGGAGGGATCAGACAGAAATTCCATAAGAACAATCTCACGTATACCCTATGCAGGAATAATCCACAGAGAGAGCTGTTTGACTCTCGCTGCATTCTTAGCTGGTCAATCACAATAGCACCAAAGATTTCTTGCCAACTCTCGCACACTTCTCTGACACAGTCTCTTTCACATTCTTGTTCATTTTCCTCTTATCTTCTATCTAAAAAACCTCAAGAAAACCCACATAGGGGGAAAAACCCCCTTCTATATTTATTTAAATAACATTAAAGTAAGGGTGTAAAATGCCAAGTCTGAACTGCATCTTCTATAATGCAAAGGACGATTTAAGGCAGCTGGGAAAGCCTCAGCAGTTCTTCAGTTCAGTTCTGGATGATTTTCAGCATCCCTTCCAAACTGACTCTGATTTGCCTCTCATTTTCTAGCTCCTCAGAAGTCCTCTGCCACAGTACCAAAGGATCAGACAGAGGTCTATAAAAATGAGTATTTAAAACATATTTTCGTAGACTTGGTCCTTCATGTAATTATTATTAAAATTAGCAACTAAATTGACCTTAACTACTTTCCATCTTGTAATCACCCCGTGCTTTGCAGACTCTGTGGCTGTGAGCTTGACAGAAAAAGGCACCAGTTCAGAGGGTTTCTCCTACTGATTTGAGACAGGGTTGCCTTTATTTGGTTTCCTATTCCATCAGAAAAAGTCCTTTGAAATCTGTGGTGCAAACCTGATTTAAACTGTTAGGAGCCACCTCTCAGGATCAGAACTCTTCCTCCTGTCCCTTGCAAGTGCCAGTGGTCCGATCTCAGGTACTTGTCTACCTTGGCCATCCTGCTTCTCAGAAAGCTCAGCCCAGGTGTGGTGTTTTATGTGGCTGTGGTGTGTCCACTGAGGTGCATTCCAGGGCAGTGGAGTGCTTCCATGCAATGATGATGAGGATAGAAAGGGTGGGTCCAGATGATCAGATCATCACAGTCTATAAACAATGCACACAAGGCTCTCAACGCCCCAGCTCATGCATAAACTCTTGCTTCTGGAACAAATGACCCCTTCAGGGAGTGTTGCTGCGGAGGAGGGATATGAAGTGTGCAGGGTCTGGGCTGACCGGGACTTGGACTTGTAATATACATGCTTTTGCAGCATTAATATATGCCTGTTCTCTTGCCAGCTTTGCAGAGTGCCAAATTTTGGCCCTAAACATTTAATGAAACCATTGAGATTTAGAATCGGACAAAGCAGAAAAGAAAATAGGAAAGCGAGGAGGGAAGAGGAAGAGTGAAAACTGTATAAAAGGCATCTGATTAAACCAGGGATAATTACTGATATTGTTCCTCTCTGAGCAAGGAACACACTTCAAAATAAAAAATGGAAGATAATTTTGTTAATAATTTTAATCAGCTTCCTTTTCATGAAGGATCAGAGAACACTAATAGGCAGTTTTCCAAAAGACGGATGATTTGTAACACCATCAACTCAATAACTGAAACAAGAGACTATTCTCTCTTCCATTTGTCTGAAGTAACGGGTTCCTCCGCAGGAGGAACAATAGACAGAGATTGAAAAGCCTTGATTTGACCTAAATGAAAGATATTCTTTTCTAGCAGATGCTTTATCCTGTAGTTTATTTTTCTCACTCCCTCCAAGGAGGTTTACAACCATGTTGTCCTGTTTGTTTTCAGTCTTTGTTCCCTTTCCTAATACCAGGTTGAAGCCTGACTGGCTTAAGTATTTCAGGGTATTATCTGAGAGGAATTTGCTCGAGTTTCCTTGGCAACAGGAGCCACAAGAAGATCAGTAAGGGACATTTTTGAGTGTGGTTTTTTGTTTTCCTTTTAACTGTTCTTGGTAGGCATCAAGGAGAGAGGAGCTAGTTAGGTTCAGATTAATCAGGTAAACAGCAGTGAAAGGAGAGGGGTAATGTTTGGCTCAGTTTTGAAGCTGGCAAACAATGTGAAGCTGCCACTGCTGTTAGTGTCCCTGCTGTTTGCCTAGCAAGTATCAATAATCTTTATACCTAACAAGATTTGAAAAAAGAGTAATTACAGTAATTACATGATCCACATGATTTGATTTAACTTTTATATAGGAACTAATGCCTCCTAGTTGTAAAGGCTGCATGCCTTATATTAGTGGGCCTTTCCATATAATTGCTTCCTGCCACTATTTTCTGTTATTGAGAAAAGTAATGTAATGCTATTGCAGATGTTCTACCAGCTTGGAGTAAACATGGTACTCTAAATCATGCATAGTACAGTAAATCATATGCCTGCCATTATGATAATGTTTTGCAAATCTTTGCATTTGTTTTTCTCTGGAGTTGAATAAAACACAGTAGGAAGCAGTGTTGTGAAATCCTGAAGAATTTCATTGTCAGTAGAACTGCTTGAGAAATTTTGCTCTTCCTCTTTCAGAGTAATTCAGTATGAAGGGAAACATTTGTTTAAATTTTGTTTTTTAAAAAGTTTTCCTTGAAAACCTAAATGTTCAGTTTTCTCATGAAAAGCACCAAAGTGGAAAATATTTTTCTTTTCTTTCACCTCATTTTTCAATTTAAACACGATGGAAAATGCCCAATATAACCAACACACTGAAAACCCCCAAATAATAAACCAATGGCAGATTTTGTTTGTAAGAAGGGTTCCCTCTCTCTCTTCCTGCTGCTGCCACCCCAGTAATTTCTCTGTTTTATGCTACAGCAAGTTTTGGAAAACAATGTTATTCTAGTTGCTGAATGCAGTGTGGAATACTAGTTGTTATTCTCCTCTTTCAGCCATAGGCAAATTTGTTTTCCAGATTCCAAAAGGTAATCCTTTTATGGAACAAAATCTTTTTGTGTAAACTTTCCATCACTGGTGTCAGACACATGCAGGGGTTCTTTTATTAATTTTAAAAGCATGAGCAAAATTTTGTCCATCTTTCTACAGCTTCTCATGGCTTATAAGCAGAACCAAAATAAAATAATGAGCCACTCCAGATTTCCTTTAAATTCTCACCAGAACTATTTTACGTGACACTGAGACAAAATCTTGGCTTTTCAGTCTGTGCTTTTCTATCTTGGAATGTGAGGACTGGGAGACAAAATGCCTATTCCTTCTTGGCTCCTCAGTGAAATCTGATTGTTTTCATTCAGTTTGTATTCTCTAGCATTTGAAGAATCTTACTAATATTATTGTATTATAAAACTGGGAATGCTGGTGAACGGGTTAACTGTGTCGCTCCTTGCAGAGTGTCCCACTGCTGAGGGTACTTCCCAGAACATGCTGCCTCCTGGCATCATCACTCCTGCTATGGATATGGAGAGATGAGCTTCATGATTATTAGCAGAGACTGCACAATGTATTTTGTGTGTGTCTAATAATAGTAGGCAATTGCTGTTATATAATTTTTATTTTACTATCTATTTTTCTAGTGATCATTTATCCAAATGCAAAAATTTGGCATATTTTGTAGTTGCTGAGATATAGCTCAATTGTAGCTCATTCAGCAGGAGAGATTGCTTAAATGATGCCCAGATGCCTATATATATAGCAAATGTTTTTAATACATTTCAGATCCCTGTCCTAGTAGCTTTTGCTGGACTTAAAAACTGATCTGCCTCAGGTCAGAGCCTGATATATCCTATTAAGGACACTTGGCTAAAGAGAATACTTCTCGCTGACACAGAGGCTTAACAGATTAATGAATTAGTCTGTAATACCTTCTCCTTCTAAGGGCTGGTTCATGTTCTGCTGCTGTTACTTTGATTAGCACTATCTCCTCTAGTGCTGAGCCAGGCAATTCTGTGTATTGACTGTGGTGGCATTTCTTACTGCTGTGAGAGAAGCAGAGAAAAGATCCTGTCCTATGAAGTTTGCATTTGCAAAAAGCAAAATTGTAAACATAACTAAAAGAATTGTATTCTGAAAGGAAAAATAAGGTTGTTAATGGTATGAAAAAACTGATGTTGCATCCAGCCCATCCTTCCTTTAAATATATAACATTGCTAGTAAAAGTTGTTGAATATACTTTCACCGGCAATAATCCTTTGAAAGTTGGTTGTTTCATGGCATTATTGATATTACAATCCACAGTGGTTTATGTTATAAACTGCCCTCTGTTTACCTCAGGTTGTTAATCAGAGAGCCAGCCATTAAGTCCTGGCAACACATGATTTCTCTAGGATTAGTGCTAACATTTCTGCTGCAGTCAGGAGGGTTTTTCTGGCTTACCTCAGCAATGAGGAAGTCTGTAGCTGATCAGATGTGCTCTTGCATGCAAGTGTCACTGCAACTGATGGGAATTAATACCAAAGGCAAAATTCAATAAAGAAAACCTCACTTTAAACCCACTCTTCAGTTCAATACTAAATAGTGGAAAGAAACACCAGGATTCTAGAATACACAGCTCTGACTATGACTGACCTACTCAAAATTATAAATGGCAAGCTGGGCGATATGATATCCCATTCTGCCTCACTTGAATTGTCATCTTTAATTAAAGTTCTATGTCACGGATGACATTTCTCAGCAAAATGTCTCTCAGAGTCTTGGGGAGGGGAGGGAGAGGAAGACTGGGAGAGGTGTTTTGGCTGTCTATTTGCTGTTTTTCCCCATACAGATATAAGTGGTCAGTCTTGCAGCATTTAGCGAATGGTCTAAGAAATTCTCTTGTACATTAGCTGACCTTAACTCCAAGGCCAGTGTTTTGTGAATGCTTTAAGCAGACTTCCACTTAGAAGGCAGCCTGTGACTTGTACTGCCAATCTGAAAAACAGTCATTCTGGTCCTGAAAGTGGGATGTTATTGAGAGATTTTGTATTTTGTTGCTGGGAGGTAATGTACTGTTACCCCCATTTTGCAGATGAATTTCGGGCCATAATAACCATCATTCAATAAAATAATTCAGAATCAAAGATGCTGAGTTGGAAGGGACCCACAAGGATCATCAAGTCCAAGTCCTGGCCCTGCACAGGGCCATCCCCCAGAGTCACGCCATGTGCCTGAGAGCATTGTCCAAACACTTCTTGAACTCTGTCAGGCTGGTGCTGTGACCACTTCCCTGGGGAGCCTGTTCCAGTGCCCAAACATTCTCTGGGTGAAAAATCTTTGCCTAATATCCAACCCAAACCTCCCTGACACAACTTCAGGCCATTCCCTCAGGTCCTGTCACTGGTGCCCATAGAGAGGAGATCAGTGCCTGCTCTTCCTCTTCTCCTCAGAAGGAAGTCTTTTTGTGTGCTTGGAGTTCTGTTAAGCAATATATCAGAAGCCTAAATTCAGTAGTGTTTTTCAGGAAATCCTGTTTAATATGTGGAGACATCTCAAACATGCCAAAATCTTTGGCATATAAAGTTTCATGTAGAAATGGTATAATGAGTGTGAGACTGTGCTCCTGGTGATTGCTTACCTCCTATCAGAGACTTTTCAAAGCTCAGAAAAGAAATTTCTTTATATTTCAGTCCTCTGTGGAGCTTGCGGTGCTGAATATGCTCAGAACGTCTTTTTTTTAACTCATGTTGTGTAAGATGGTGGGGGTTCCTGCTGTCACATCCATGAATCAGTGATTGGATGAGTCACCTGCAACCTCGGTTCCCTGGAGCCTAGTTGGCCTGAGACGTCCTCCAAACACACCACCCATGACTTTATCCCCCATAGCAGGTGAGATAAGAGTCTACCCCTCATGTTGACCATCAGCCACTATATATGAATGCATTAGACATCAGCATTCACCAAATAATGGAGATGTAATGAACTTTCCCCAGATGCCCACTTACCTCTGAATTCTTCTATTTCTTTACTATTAAACAAAACAATTCAAATTTAAAACCCCAATTGCATCTGCATTAGACATGGAAGAATCTCTTCCATTACATCAGTCAATTCATGTCACTAAAATTCTCTTATAGAAATAGGTCAAGTCACAATCTGAAAGATGGTGAAAGACAGCAGAATGTAACTGTGGTCTCTGAAGTACAACACTCCACTGAGAAGAACCTTGGTTCATTCCTAGAAGTGATGTGGTTGATGACAGTGTAAGGTTGTACTCTTAACTTGGTTGGAGGAAGACATGACTGGATATTAAGAGCATGAAGCTTTGGTCTAACTTTGCTCCAGTTGAAGTCAAATCATACTTATATTTGTGATGCACAAGGATGAGCAAGGGATGGGAAGATCTGTCGTGTGAGGAGAGGCTAAAGGAGCTGAGATTGTCCAGCATTGAGAAAAGAAGGCTCAGGGGATTTACCAATGTGTATAAAGACCTAACAGAGATAGGAGGTGGGCTGAAGATGGAGCCAAGCTCTTCTTAGTGATGCCCAGTGACAGGACAAGAGGTAATCTGTCACAGCTGAAAAAACCAAGAAATTCCATGTACATGAAATAAAAAAATTTTACTGTATGAGTGGCTGAACACAGAAACAGTTGTCCATAGAGGTTGTAAAGGTATTCAGAAGCCATCTGGGTGTGCTCACCTGCTCTAGCTGACACTACACTAAATAGGGGTGTTAAACTAAGTGATCTCCTGAGGTGCTTACCAGACTCGTAGATTCTATAATTCTATGATCTAAAAATATGAGTCTAGGATATAAATTGTATTTCCAATTATTTTAGACATTTATAAATTGCTATATCACAATAAACCATGTATAGATAGACTTGTTTCCCAGAGATGACTCTCAATGTTTATGTATTCATAGATATTTTACTTACAGTTACATTTATTTAGTTATATTTATTACATATTTTTATATAGAGCTGCAATTTTTTACAAATCTAAATATATGAAAACTCAGCATAAAATTAGTCTTAGCTAATAAAAATGTTCCCTAAAATTTTGATATCATTCTTTCACCAGTCCTTTAAAACCATAATTTTAAATAAACAAAGCATTATGATCCCCTTCTAAGGAACTGTTCTTTTATGCTTCATCTGCTTTTCTTCATCTTCTTCTTTCTTCACCTTGACCTTCATCTCACTTCCTCCAAGAGCTTTGACTTCCATAACCTGTATTTTCCTGATTTACATTTAAGTTTTACCTTCTTGACTGGGCTACTGCATTTATCCATTTTTACATCGTACTGAAAAATTAGGATTTTAGCAGAAAATATTTAATCACAACTGGATTAGAAGAAAAAATGAACATATTTTTTTGGTCCCAGAACTAAATAGTGGCAGGGAACCAAATTAATATCCTGACACACATTTTGAGAGGGCAAAAGTAACCATCTTCCAGTCCTCTATATGAAAAGAGCAACTGCATTGCAGAGCCCATGTGGAAAAGGCCCCTGTCTGTGCTTTGCCTTGTGCTGCTGCCAGTCCCAGGGGCTGTGTGGATCTCAGGGGTTTTGGCATTGCAGTTTCTCTTTGCCTGGAAGCACATACAACTCCCTAACAGCCTATGCAGAGTGAGAAAGATTTGATAAGGTTAGTTTTCTTTTCCTTGTCCTTGCTTTTTTTCCCCTTCCTTTTATAGTCAGAGGCAGTGAAACCTTGAATAAAAAAACCAGAAAGAGGCTTATAGGGTATTGATGATGAGGCTTTGTTTTATCCATATTATTAATCTTACCTGTTTTCATAGGGTTTTAGAGCACAAAGGATTTTGCTTCATAGCTGGATTGGTTTCCCACTATATTATAGCTGTAGTTCAACACTTTTACTCTTTTATATTTCTACTGTGTTCTAATTTCTGTTCAGCTCACTCACCTGTTGTAGAGATAGCCATATTTTTTTTCTGTCTTATCACAGTCTACTTTCCCCATGTTCCTTAATATAGTTCTCCAACTTGTCATCATATTTCCCATCTTCTGCCATGAGTATTAGAATGGTCTTTACTCTTCATCGGTCTCAAACCCATAAGCTAGAAATGGAAGGTGTTGACAACATTTTCACTAATCCTCTTAAAGAATATTAAATCTTTTCATAAGGAGATCTGCTTCAAAAGCAGGCTCTCAGAAAACAAGCTATTACACATCTAGAACTTGGCTTTGATTTTCTTTCCATCATTTTTCTGGTTAAGTAATTCCCTTCACTAATGCACTCAAATAAAATTGGAAATAAAATAAATTACACTGCAGATAAAATCACTGCTTTATATCTCATCTCCAAAAGGATCATTCAGTAAAAGGTGATTTTTTTAACTTTCCTGTTCATTTTAGAAAACAACACCTGCTAAAAGATTCTAAAACACTGTTGAAAAAGATGCTCATTCACAATCCGAAATATGACACATCAGCAGACTTTATGTTCGTTATTCATGTTGTGACTCTTCAATATATCTGTGAAAGACACAGACAGTTAAATATAGGCCCTTTGGAAATTAAGGATATTGTCAGTACAATTCTCCTTTTCAAGGACCTGTTCTGCCAAGCTCACTCTCTGATATTTATCTGTTTTTACTCCAGTACATTTCTGTTCCATCAAGTCCTGCAATTTTCAAGTTATGGATATTTCAAATCTTTCACTGACTTGATTTCAGAAAATGTTTAAGGCCAAGATCAGTCTCCTTCGTCAGAGATTGTTCAAACATGTTCAAAAGTTAGGTGTCTCCGTAAGTGCATTTTAAAGCAGAATTTTGCTAATAAGCACTCTGGTGTTTGCTGCCTGATATAGTGTCTCACATGCTTTTCACAGTGCCAGGCCAGGTCCATGTATATTCTTGTGCTCCCAGAACCAGTTCATCAAGCCATTATCTTCTAAAACTTTGTTTCCATCATAGTTCTTACAACTCCTCAACTTCAAAATACAGAGATGTTTTCAGTAAATTGAATTACGGGCATGTTTGGACAAATTATTTTAACATTTATATTCTCTTTTTCCTCACTTTAATTATGTTTGGTATTAGATAGAAGATGTTCAGGACGGGGTGGTCTTTTTGTATATTCCTGTACAGTTTCAGTTTCTCAGAAAAGCTGTGATGATTCATTTCCCTTTTTATCCAATTGTGTTGTTTTAAAACTGGACATACATATTGTTTGCTATTTTTCCATATGGGCTGAAGTTATATAAGAGTTCAAATGTTGATCTTATTGGCAAGCTGGAGACATGATAGGATGTCTCCTATGGTTGGAATGGAAGAACACTGGCTATTTAGGAAGGGCAGGCAGGGTAGATGAGAAGGGATGTCACCTTTTATGTCAATGACCAGCTGGAGTGCCTGGAGCTCCATTTGGGAACGGATGAGAAGCTGACTGAGAACATACGGGTCAGGATAAAGGAACAGCAGGGATCTGCTACAGATCACACAACCAGAAAGACCACATAGATAAGGCCCTCTCTAGACAGATGGGAGCAGCCTGTATTCACAAACCCAGAGCCTCATGGGGGCATTCAATCACCCAAAATCTGTTGGAAGGACAATGCAGCAGGGCACAGGCAATTCAGGAGGTTCCTGGAATGCATTGATGGTAACTTCTTTCTCCAAGGGATAGAGGAGCCAGTAAGGAGAGGTAATATGCTGGACCTTGTTCTCACAAACAAGGAAGAGCTGATGGGGAATGTGAAGCTTAAGGGCAGTGTAGGTTGCACTGGCAATGAAATGGTGGATTTCAAGATCCTTAGGGCAACAACAAGGATGCACAACAAGATCACTAACCTGGACTTCAACAGAACAGACTTCAGCCTCTTTGGTGATCTGCTTGCTAGAGTATCATGGGATAGAGCCCTGGAGGGAAGAGGGACCCTAGGACGCTGGTAAATATTCAAGGATCACCTCCTCCAATCTCAGGAGTGGCACAGCCCAACAAAAGAGGAAGTCAGGAGGCCTGCATGGATGAACAAGAAGCTTTTGGACAAACTCAGGTCTACAGAAGGTGGAAGCAAGGACATGTATCTTGGGAGAAATATAGACTGATTGTCCAAACAGTCAGGAATCAGGTTAGGAAAGTTAAAGTTCTGATAGAATTATATCTGACCAGGGACAACAAGGCAAACATTAAAGCTTCTGTAGGTACATCACAGATAAAAGAAAGACTGTCCCTCCCCAGAAGGAAACAGGAGATGTGGTTGCCTGGGAAATGGAGAAGGTTGAGGTACTCACTGACTTTTTTGCCTTGGTCTTCACTAGAAAGTGCTCCAGCCACACCATCCAAGTTGCAGAAGCAAAGACAGGGACTGGTAGGATGGAGAACAACTCCCACTGTAGAAGATCAAGTTTGAGACCATCTAAGGAAGTCTATGAGACATGGAGTTGCCACAACACCCTTTGGCAGCCTGTTCCAATGCCTGACTGTCTTCATGGGGAAGAAGCTTTTTCATATATCCAGCCTGAACCTGTTTATGCTCAGTTTATACCTGCTCTCTCATCCTCAAGGTGTTCAGTCCTGTGAAAAGTCTGGTTTCTCTTTCTGGGTAATATGTCCCTGCAGGCATTGGAGGATGCTGCTAAGGCTGTCCCAAAGCCATGCCTGCTCCAGGCTGCAGCAGCTCAGCTTGCTCAGGCCCTGCTCACAAGGCAAGTGTTCCCATCCTGAACTTCTCGGTAGTCCTTTGTTGAAGTCATTTCTATTTCCCCGTTCTTAATCAAAATTGCTGTTGTTTTTTGTTCTCTGGTTTTGGGTACCTTGATGGATTCCTGGATTCTTCCTGGGACAGCAGGAAGAGGAATTGCACAGATGAAGGACTGTAACCTCATATCCTCTCTCCTGCTATCACTCTTCAGGTCTTTCACTGGTAACTCATTTGTGCTGTGGCCTCATTGAAGTGCAGGCCTTCATGTCTTCATGGAAATACCATATTCCTCCAGGTTTATTGGTCTGACCGGTGTCACTCACAGCCTTGGATATCCATATATGCCATTCACTGTAGTTTCTTCTGGTGCTTTCACACATAGATATCTCCATTTATACTTCATTCATACCAGACTTTGTATTTCCATCACAGAGATCTATACTACAAGCTTTGGGATATATATGACCCAAGAGAAAACTAGAAAAAAGGACAATTTCTTAGATAATCCACAAAATGCAGAGAAGGGTAGACTTGTGTCTTGTTTGTATGTAGGAGATCTTGATTTCCCCTCTTGTCTTGATGTTTTTGTAAAGTGTTAAATCTTCCCCTGTGGCAATAATGCAGGATTGCCTCCTAATATGTGACCTGTGCACTGAGTGCAGGAGATTGGACCAGACTCATGGCTTTGATGGGACTCCAGAAAGGATGTGATACAACAAAACAGTCATTATTTGATATGTTTCCACTATAGCTTAAGAAAGGACAATACTTAAGATCAATTTTTTGAAAGAAAGGGGAAGTTGAGCATTTTCATAGAGACTCCAGACTGCTCTGCTTACCACTCTTTTCCATACAGTTTTTATTATTCATTAAGTTACTCTCTGACTTCTTAACTGTAAATGAAAAAGTAATTGCTTAAAAAATATTAACTTCATATTTCTGATCATATAGATAGACAGAATAGCTCTAATTTAGTAATAACATTGCTACATTTCAGTTAGATTTCTTTATCTTTGTGTTGACTTTTTTCTTTCTCATACTGAGCCAGGCAGATAAAAGCTGAGAACCTAGGCTCACGAGGCATCAGTTCTTATTTTGCTGATCTGAATTTGGATAACTTTCAGAAACTTTGGCTGTTTATGCAAAGTGAACTTTTAATTCATTTCAGTTTAATTCTTGTGTGTCATCTTCCTTATTCTGAGACTATTTTTGGTGTTCATGATGAAGTGTATTTGCCTGATGGAAATATTGGGAAATTTTCATTCTGTTTTCAATTAGACATAAACAGGAATCTAACATCTGTATCTCAATATTTCTGATTTTTGAGGAAACTTAGATCAGAGTCAAAGTCTGAAACTCTCTCTTTTTTGGAACTTTGCAGTGTAAATTATACACCTCTGTTTTTCAAAGTGATGATTATCAGTGTGATTCCTATCAGGAGAAATAAGTGAAACAAATTCTGGTGTTTTTCCCTGAAAAATGAGAGTGGATTTTTTTCTTGAAATTATTTTTTATTAAAGTTTTGATTAGGAAGTCATCACTAAGAGGGAGCTTCTAAGTAAGTAGTGTAAGTAATATCTGTATTAATTGCCAGAGTTTCTAGAAGAGCTGAAGTGTGTGAAAAGTGGTTAGGGTTTTTTTCATTGTCACCCTTACACTTTCTGCAAAAATATGGATTTTTTCCATCATACTTGGCAACAGAGAATAGAAGAGTGGAAATTATATAGGTACAATTTCTCCTTTAGATTAATTGTAAATGTATGTTCACATAGGTGAGCCAGTTTTGAAGAGGTCAATCAGAAACTGCAAATCAAGGTCAGATACTGAAAACATTTTCCAGTCTAGTGTGATACATGCACATATTATATCCACTGAATTCCATTGATCTGGCCACCAGCATACACCAGATTGCCCTTCACAATTGTCTACAGACTTTCCCTACTAGGAAAAAAGTGGAAACCATGTAACAGCATTGTTTCCACAGCACACAAATAGACACCTATATAAAGAAGAAACCATTTTCAGTGTACAGCTATCCCACAAAAACTGGGAGTTATGATACGTATTTTTGAATATTGCCTTCTGGTATGCCAGTTATTGCCTGAGCGTTCACATATGAGCTCTACAGTACTCTTGTACCCTTAGAGGGATCTGAAGAAAAGACTCATATCCTACATGATTCCTCTCTTTTTGAAATTGTAAGGAAAACTGATGATCAGAGAAATGGCTGTACTTGTTCCATGCCAACTCAAATTCTGTGGGGTTTAAAATGTTATAATTTTTATGACCTGGTCAAATCAAGTGTTATGCAACTTAAACCTCCTGTCTACTTTAACAAACCAGAGTAAGAGGTGTGAAAGTTTTTCCTATCTTCTGCCCAAAACTTACTTTTTTTAGACCTGAGGAATTTAATTGCAACTGAAGATATTGCCTGTAAAATCTTCAGCTTCCTTCTTTTCTAAACTGTTTCATGTCAAAGGAATGGATGACGGATGGTGTCCCTCAGACAAAGAGGTCATTTTGGGGCACAAACTCATTAACATAGTAAAAACAGCTTTAAATGAGTTTAAAAGGCCCATAGGGCAAAAGTCCGAAGGCAAATTAAAACCCAAACAGCAGCAACAACACCAATTGATCTAGTCATTTAGATGGAATCTGAAGATGAGCAGAAATCAGACGTGCTGCTGTAGAGACAAGAATGAAAATAACAGGGCAAACTGCCCAGAGAATCTATGCGCAAGATGCAAGGATTCAGTGGCTCAAGGATTCAAACAATGATGACATAAAGAGTGGCAGATGATGAAACATAACATCAAACTAGAATGCTGGTTGCAGACGAGCACAGCTTGTCGCAGAAGAGCACAGCATAAGTCAAGTGAGGGCAAAAAGTAATAGGTGCTACTATATACATCAAAGATAGTCATGGAGATTGAATTGAATGATCATTGAAGGTTTTTCCAGGTATAATATTTTTTGGATTTTGTTCTTTTCTAAATCTCCTTGAGCCATTAGAATGAAGGAATAAATTGTTGAATTTGGTGAAGGAATAAAATTCATATGCTTCTTATATCTAACAATGTGAGACTTTCTTTTTTTAATTGAGAAAAATTTCTCCAAGTAATTCCATCAGCCCCATGAGATAAAAACCCAGGCTGGTTTGATGTGGTCCAGTAGAGGGCAATGACACCTATACCTAATAGCTGTGTTGATACACCATGAATAAACACTCTGAAAGTTGTAGTGAGAATAATCACACCACCTCCCCATCTTAACCTTTCAGACATCAGGTTAATTAGGCAGAACTCCAGTTCATACATATTATCCCAAGGGAACATGTTACTCCATATTTTTCCTTTTTGATGTACAGCTGCAGTACTAAGCCAGCCATGATTTACATATATGATATGTGATAATTAGGCCTAGGAGCCTCGATGAGCCCATATACTGTGTATAACTGGTTTAGCTTGAATAAGATAAGCTTGAAAGTAATACATTAATATCATTTTTATGATTGAAAACATTATAAATATTGCATGTTGCTGGAAATGTTGCCCTCTGACTGAGCTAGTGGCAGCCTCCAACATCTAATTCTCTCAAGTGAAGATTTATTTTCCTCTGAAGACAGAGTGAGAGATGGGGTTGCTCAGCCTGGAAAAGAGAAGGCTCCAAGGATACATTATAGCACTTTCTGGTATCTTAAAGTGTCTATAAGAAAGCTAGGCAAGGATTTTGACAAGGGTATGTAGTGATTGGACAAGGGGTAATGGCTTCAGAGTGAAAGAGGGCAGATTCAGGTTACCTGTGAGGAAGAAATTCTTTACTGTGAGGGTGATGAGGCCCTGGCACAGGTTGCTCAGAGAAGTTGTGGCTGCCCCATCCTTGGGAGTGTTCAAGGCCAGGTTGAATGGGACTCTGAGCAGCCTGGTCAAGTGAAAGGTGTCCCTGCCCATGGTAGGGGAGTGGGAACTAGATGATCTTCAAGGTCCCTTCTAACATAAACCATTCTATGATTCTAGCATTTTATTAATTGTCTTTAGCATTTATTTAGCATGGTGTGTCTCCTAGAGGAGTTTGCCATCTAAGTTAGTCATAGATAGGTATTAGGTAGAAATTATTTGAAGCAAGACTGACAGACAGTATTTGTCGAGGTAGGTCATAAACTGTGAATTTTGGAAGCATTTCCTTTAATATTTGAAAACACTCATATTCATCCATATCTAACCTCTACTATTGTTATTGATGTAGGGTATGTTCATTCTCTATACTACCATTACTTATTATTCTTAAGACAATAAACAAGCTTTTGCCCCAATAGAAGGTACACTTTATAATTAAAGCCATTGTCCTCTAATACACTTTCACTTTTTCTTTCCTTGCCATGATAAATCCAAGATAAAGTACAAGTTTATCAGAGTAGATCCTTCTCCTGTAAGCTACTTATAGAGCAGCATCCTCTATCATACCTTGAAGTGAGTCATTATGGTAGTTTATGTATTTTATGTTGCTTGAAACTTTAATGAAGTTATCAATAGAGTTTATATAGGAAGCTAAAAGTTCATCCAAATTCTCAAAGTTGTAAATTATGTATTGATGTTTACCTTGTGATATACATTGATTATAATTCAAGTTTTGTGTTAAGAAGCTTGTACTGCATTCCAGTACAATGACTGGACAAATAAGTTTAGGAGGCCTCATTATTCAGTAAATATGGTTGATGAGTATGCTTGACTCTTAACTCTGTGCAGAAATGTATAAAAGGACAAAATCTCTGACCTGAAGGTTTTGCAACGTATTATTGGGCAAATATGATGATCAGATTGAACAAGGGATTAGACAGAGGGGTTATGGGGAAAATTTTAGAGGGCTTGTCAAGAATCTGATTGTATGATGACTCATTCTAATCATGTGCATGTGTTGACGCATAGTAAAGAAAATATTATATTTGGGAGGGATCTTGTGCTCTTTCAACTGAAATAGGTTTTGACAAAGGATTGAAGAAAATCAGATTCTGAGAGAATAGCATTAACTGTTCAGGTTGTAGGTGAAAGGGATCTGGGAAGGCAGTAATTATTAGGATAGGCATCATTTGCAAAGGAAAAAAGAAAAGGAAAGTTAATATAAAGGAAGACAAAATAAATAGTCTATTGATTTTCTTAAGATTCTTTCTCAGTATCTCAGGTTATAATTGCACTGGAACAAGCCTGCCTCTCCTCCATTCCACAGAATTTGAATTATAACCCTTACATACATGAACAATGAGACAAAGCAGAGGCATTTAAATGGGTTTTAGTTGAGGTTACCTCAAGAAAGAATGATTTGTCATATTTAACAATTAATTCCTTATTATTAGCTGTGTAATAGTTTTAATGCTGTTCAAGTAACTTGGGACTTTGTTGGTGGTGGTGTTTTATTTTATTTGCTTTTTTACTGTGAATACATTGAGGTCATTTTTGATCAGTCTTTGAAATGTTGAAGATGCCTGTGAAGTCCAGTTTCTAGAGTAGTTTGCTTTTGTTTGAAATGGGTAATATATACTTTAGTGTTTAAAATAGAAATGAGTCAAGAAAATCATATGTTTGCTATTTCCAGAAACTTTTTTAAAAGTTTGGGTTTTTTTTTTATTCTGTCTAAAATTATATTAGAAAGAATTTCCACACAGCTACTGCAAACCTGAATAAAATCTGTAACTTCTCATCTAAATTTATCATGAGTTTTTAACTATTTCATAGAAATCCAGACATACATTTAGCAATGAAAACTGAGTTATGGCTTGGCATTTAAAGTGCTTTAAGACATTATTAGACTATTTATGAATTTAGGATGGTGTGGGTGTACCTATATGTTATTCAAACTCCAAACTTTTAAAAAAAGTCCATAATGCTCCACAACATAACTATGATTAGTAATTTAGAGGATGATAGATTCTTGACTATGGAATGCTCCTGTGCTGGTGCAGCAGGCTGGCTTTTGTGTTGTGCTTAATATAACACACTGGGACAAATTAGTCATGTCCAGATATGGAAAATTATAGCAACTGAGATGCGGTCCATTTTCTCTAAATTAGATATTGTTTTTCAGGTTTCAGCATAGTGTCCTGCCAATAAACCAAGCCTGGTTGTCTCTGATTTAAGTAGTGACATACTGAAAACCCTGTGGGCTTGTGATAATGACAACATTGGCCTCTTGGCACACTGAGTTTGCTTTTGCTCTTATTTTAGTATGAATTTTTAATGTCATGACTGTGCATATTCCTTTTCAGAGTAGGCGTGGAGCATCTCTAAATGTCTTAATGTGCTGAGATAAAGAAATGTGTTCCAGAAATGGCATTTTGAGTCACGGTTCACTCATTTTAAGAATGGAAATGAGTTTTTTAGTGCCTGAAAATTTGTTGATTTAGATAGAGTTGTCAGGTTAGTGATAACGTAAATGTTTGCTTCGTGTTGGATTTATGTTTTCTTAGTACAGTCACATTACTCTGTCAATCCAAATACTGTGTGGGACATATTGACAAGATCTATCATTTCTGATCTATCTTTAGATTTTCACAGA
This sequence comes from Atrichornis clamosus, assembly GCA_013400975.1. Classification (NCBI taxonomy): domain Eukaryota; kingdom Metazoa; phylum Chordata; class Aves; order Passeriformes; family Menuridae; genus Atrichornis; species Atrichornis clamosus. The sequence continues at coordinate 23,642 of WBMZ01014537.1, forward strand.
TTACATTATGAGATGAATGTCATGAAGCAAAAAGGGTACAGTCTGTCCTAGCTTGGATTATACCTTTTCATGTTGTTTTCTGGGAAATATCCCTATTGTCTTAAGTGTCATCCTATATGACTTCGTTTTGGAAACTCCATTCTCTTTGTTTTGCTTTGCATTAAGGGTTCCAAAGGCATGGCTCAGATTTCTTAGTTTTGCAAGACAAATATTGAATTCAGATTTTTCTAAGTAAAAAGCCCTTAAAATTTATTTATTTGTATGTTTAAATAAACACATATTTTGTTAATCATCTGGGATTTGGGGTTTTTATTTGCAAAAATTGTATGTCTGAATCTTCATATAAAATACTAAAATATGTGACTGTTTTTTAAAATTATTAGTTTTTTATAAATCTATAAAACTTTTTGTTATAAAGTTTATTAACAAAAGCAGTAGTTAACAGATATAAAAATAAGCAAGTTACATAACCATGGCAGGCTCCTGCAGTCTTTAGCTTTTCCCCACAAATGACATACACAACATTCTTGGCTGGAGCTTTATTCAAAACACATTTCAAAGACACAACTGTAAAACATTAGACCCTTCCAAAGAGAAAATTGACTAATGGGAAGAAACAAGACAGACCTGCTATGCAAAGCAAAAGAAGTGTCCACCTATCCAAAATTCTAGTTTCCAAGAAAGGTACCAACTATAGAAGTCAGAAAGGGACAATTCTTCCCTTAAATTAACTTACTAGCTTGAGATAACTGCAAATGGCTTTATACAGTTGGCAATCTTCCTGCTGATATCCTTCCTTTTATTTGTTGTATTCATGTCTCTGCTGAATATCTTCCCAAGGTACAACATCAGTGAAGATTAGTGTCAACCTACAGTTTGACTCCTGAATAAAGTCATGGTCATCTTCTAGTCTAAAGATCATCTTCACTCCCAGGAATACTGGCAAACTGATGTTCTGGCATGAGGCAGACCACCAGTTTCTTTGATTTTAACATCTTCGTATTTACTTTAGACCTGAAGTTAAATATTGGTGCACACATATTCATTCAGAGTTGAAAAAAACTGCATAAAAATTCCTAATTTTATCATCTTTTCTACCTCTTAGTGCTGAGTGATAATTTTTGTCCAGATTGTTAGATTTTTTTTTTTTTTTTGTCAGAGCTAATACAAATAGTGAGGAGAGGAAGAGGGACTTGCAAATCAATCAGTCAAACTGAATGCTGAATCTTCTCTACTTCTCTCAAATATTTCAGACCTTCTGCTTGAATTTAATTAGCTTTCTGTATTTTTAATTACAGTGTGGCCTTGCTAGAGTTCATAAGCATTATCAGGATGGATCAATTTTGGGTCTGAAAATTTTCAAAGGAGACATAGGTATTAAAGTGAGATTGGTGTCTTGGTGAACAAAAATAATCTCTTTAAGGGAGTTTTGAACTTTTGCTGCTGGGAGGAAATTAAGAGAATATGGTGCTACCATCTTTGTACTATGTCCATTTACATGTGCATGACCACTAACAGTAAACATTGCACTGTACTGAACCCAACTTAGTAGGAATTCTAGTTGTGTAACTGCTTTACTGTTGATTATGATATTGATTTACTGAAATGAATTACTTAAATTAATATTGAAGTTTTTGTCAAATGCAGTTGGGAATTTTTCCCCTCCAGTAAGGCATTATGAGCCACTCTTTTTTTACAAAAACTCTGGGTTTAAAATTAAGCTCAAGATTGATGAACTACTGAAGAAAATACATTTATTTGGTAAATGTTCTAGAATTGTTGGGATGTTCAGTGTACTCACAGAAGGATGATCTTTGCCTGTTCAGCTACATTCTTTCTTTTGACCTGTTGGTCACCTATCACAATATACACAGTGAGGCAAATTTTCGATGGATAACAAGGATAAAAGCCACCTTATGATTACTATCTTATTCTAATCATTGTGTCTACTCACATGGAAAAAATTAATAACAGTAGGCCATGTGGAACATCATGTTGGGAAGATGCATTAATGGAAAATTTCACGAGCCTCAAGGGTTTTATTTATTTTTGGTGTGGGATGGAATAAAACAGGAAACAAAGGAGTATTGTAAAGACAAAGGGTTTTAAAAAAAAATCTAATACTTTGAATATCTTTGAATCTTATCAGAAAAAGATATAGGACTTATGCTTGTGACTAGGAAATTAAAATAAACCGTTTTGGGATTTATTTCTGTCAGATGAAACTGTTAAAAGAAGTGTTATCTCTTGAAGTGTTTTGGTTGTGGTGGTGAGATTGTATAAATAAAATACTTCTCAGATATATATTAGAATTTATTCTCAAATTTAATATTTTTTAGATATGAAGAGCTGGCTTCAACCTATCTCAATCTGTGATTTAACTCCCTGAATCAAAATTTTTGGAGTATAAATATAAATAAAAATTATAATCTGGCTGGTCTCCTTTTTTCTGTTGTATGCTGTTAAACAGTGAGATTAAGCAGGAAGATTAAAGTCACCTCACATCCTCTAGGATGAGACTGAGGCAGTACCATACAATTGTTCACTTTTATAGAGAAAAGATCTATTTGCAAAAATTATGAGAGAATGAGAATGAAGGCAGAATAGAAGGGAACAATACATGTATTTTACTTCAATTGTTATCAAATAGTTCTACCAGTTTTCCTAGCTGCAGTAGGCACTGAGGTTGTCCACAGTTCACAACAGTTCTTTCCTCATTGTAAATAACATTATGTCAGAAAGAACATCTAGTCATTTATATTTCATTTCTCTTTAATTCTCTAATAAAAATTGCTCCCTAGCATTCTCCTAAACAGATAAAGAATCCCTAACTTGAAGTAGAAAAAAAGTAGCACCCACTCTAGAAATGCATATGAAAATATTGCATCATGTATGTCAAACTTGCTACTGAAGTAAACATAAATAAAAGTAAGTCTCTGTCTTACTAATGTTACCTCATTTAAGACAAAAAATATTGGTATTCATAGATGTGATCAACACTTCCATCCACCAAGTAATGAGCAAATTAACAAGACACCTACCAAGTTGTCTTCAGATACTACATGTAAAAAGAACTAATTATTATTCTCTCTGAAATACAAACCTCCATTTATGGTAAGCTGTGTTGCTGACTTTGTGTGGATAATGGAGGACAATATTGAGCAGGTGTATGTTTATGAAATATCCTGCCCTTCTTAAAGGCTTTGTCAGTGAAAGTTCTTCAGTAAAGACGAAGCAGCCTGAAGAGCCTCTGAGTGTCCCTTCATGTTTGTTGGTGAAATTTCAGATTCTTTCAAGGTTCATTTATACCATACCCATCAGCATAGTATCTGATCTACTTCCAGTAGTGCATTAGGCAATATGACAAATATCTGTCTCATTTTAGTTCCCTCTTCCTCTCTCCAGGGGAGAAAAACTAAATGAATATAGATGCACAGGGATAAATTCAGACCTGCTGTAAGTAATTGTGATGCCATTGATGTCAGTGGAGTTGCACCCTACTACTTTTGATTTGAAACTGGAACAGAGAGCTACATTGTTCTTTGTAAAATAAAAATAAACAACATGTGAAGATGTTTCCAAACATTTCAATAATATTATCTAGGATAGATTCTACTCCCAGTTAAAATTGTACAAATCATTTGAGTTAATGATATTGCACAATTATAAATGGAATCAGCCCTATACATACATTCAGCTTACAAATGGCTGTGATGCTTAAACACACATTTATAGATGTACAGAGATCAACATGAAAAACTGCAAGTTTGACCTTCTGTCTTTTAACAAATAGGTCAGTGAGATGACATGCCTTTGGGTAAACCATCCTTTGCAGTTTTTGTGTACTCTCTGTATTTTCAACAGAAAATAGAAAATATTTTTGAAAATAATTTTGAAGGTCAGCTACTTAGGATTTACTGTGGTCTTACGAACCACATGTATGCCACTGAACACAGTCTGAGGATCACCAAGATAGGATATAACTTTGCTTCAGTTCACATCTTGATGTGGTAGACTCTATTTCTAATTTATTCAAGGAAATGTCAGACTGAAAATATAAATAATGTTTAACAATAGTTCTTTGAAGTTAGGATACATATGAAAGTAAAACAGCCTAAGTTGCTGTAATATAAGTCTGTGGGAATTCACTGTTATTTGACTGTACGCTTCCCAAAAATGATGAGTATGATGACGGCTTACTTTGCTAAGAAGAAGAAAAGTGATAGTATTTTTCATCGCCCTTGTATGAGTTTTCAACTGAACTGACTAATGTACTGTATTAGTGTACTATATTTAACAAATAAAAAAGGTTTTTCTTTGTGTGTAGTGTAGTCAGTAAAGTAGAACTTTAAGATTTAGAAATATCCATCTTTTAAGTCATTGACAAGAAAAGTCACACATTTATACTTGTTTTTATCTCTACATTTTTAAAAGTACATAAATTCTGATTTTGGTTAATTACCTGGCAGAAAAGAGTAGGCAGTTTCTTTATTTTTGTTTTTTGTCTTAGGCTCATACACAAAACCTTCATTAAGCCGTATTCCCTTTTATCATGATCACTTCCAGCTGGCAGGTCTGACTACTCATTGTTGGCCTTGCAGCCAGCCAGAGCTGCCAGCACAAGAACCATCTCTTTGCCATGGCACTTGCTGTCCTGAGCAATCCCTCATTTCAGCAGAGGATGAATCTTCCCAGAACTTCTGCATCTGAAGAATTCTTGGTGTGGTCCTGTTTGTTGATGAGGTCTCTGTTTGTGTTTGGGCTAAAACGAACATGAAAACTGCTATTATCACATTGTATTCTGGAGTCAAGTCTTTTTGACCAGAGCCTTCCAGCTCTTGAATGCAGACATGTGGTGTTGTTATGTTCCATCTCTGTGTAATGGCAAGGCCTAACTATATTATGCTGTTTCTATTGCTTCTCAAGGTTTCAGAAGCTCAGGAACATGGTCTGGAGAGAGAAGATCCCACAGGTCTGAAATGCTCTGTATTTATAGTTGGTAGATCTAGCCATAGCATAAAGATCTAATTCAATTTTCACTTCAATAATTGAAAATTTCTGTAATTTTAAAGGCCTTTGGTTTATTAACGGAACTAATTTAACTAGATTCAACTGGAACACTGAAAAGTATTTGTAACAGTTTTGACACAAAGAATTCATAAACTCCAAGCTCCATTTCTGAGGATGACTTCCTATGGAGATTCAAAAGATTTCTATGGAGGTCTTTTGCAAGAGATGGAAATTTTGGTTTAGAACATGGAGCAATTATAAATGGTTTTATGTTGGAAAAGAAAAAGACAAATGCTATCAATACAATTGTTGCCTTTTTCATCTTGACTCTTGGTGACTTGCAAGTTACAATTTCCTGACTCATTTGTCTTGAGGTTATCGTTTCATGATTAATGCTACCATGTTTTCTAGAGACAGAAATTTGTCACACTCTTCCCTCACTTGTAGTCTTAGCTATATGAAGATCTTTTTTTTGTCTAATATGTTTTTAGTTACCTACCATGGAGGAATTCTTTGAATCCTATGTTGACCTATTATTGATCATAAGGGGTGGTCCTTTCTCCAGATTCTGGCTCTAGTCCTCTTAGCTGGGAGCAAGGCTTAATAAAACTGAAACAATAAATATCTTATATCTACATTACACTTGAATCCAAAAACAGTTTAAAAAGCAAGGATGAATTCATTTACCACTGAAATGCCAGCCACCTCTGGGGTAGAACACATGGTTCTTATTTTCACAGAGCTAAGCAGCTGTTTAACAGTATGAAACAACAGTACATTATAGTATAAATTATGAAATGAAGAATAATCCTGTATCCAACTGAAATGTAAGATTAAACTTAGATGGGGGAAATAATTACCCCAATTGGTAAAATGATCAGAACACAAAGACTAACCCCGTTATTTTGGCACAGTGGGCCTTAAAAACACTAAGGACTGAGTGTGGTAAGGAACATAATTTTTCATTACATTTAAGAGCTGTTATCTTCAGTTAGATTGAATTTCCTGCAGCATAGTGATTTCATGTTTAAAAATGTCAGTCCATCAATATCCAGCCTTTCTGTGGAAAATACATATCACTTAGACAGAAAAGGTTTTTTTGGAGTCTACTGTGGAATTTCTGATCAAATAGAGATTGAGCCAGTACCACTAGTAACCTGGCTGTTATGCGTATCTCCCAGGATGTGGGAGAATGAAATTCAAGTTCCTGTTAATATTACTTCACAGCATAGAATTGGACCTGGGTTTCCTGGGTCTCAGAGGAAAGTCCTTAATCCTGGACTTGCAGCAATCCCAATCATGTTTTCTTCTTATTTTCCCATGGAAAATATAAAAAAAAGAAAAAAAATTGAAAGGTCTTGGGTTTGGCTCAGTGTAGAATGTGAATTTTGCAATTTTAAAAACTTTCCTGGAACAGGAAAGTTATTTTCCACCCAGTTTACCTCCTGCTGCAATGTATTCCTTTGCAATATGATGAAAAGTTACTGATTTTACTGCAGTATTATTTTAGAGGAAGACAATTGCTCTGTAGGATTCATATGGGTTTATATTATCCTGTAATGTTTCTATGCATTCAGCTATATAGCCTATACATCAAGCTAGGTAATCAAAAAATTTAATCTCGAAATGGCAAAGTTTCTAGCAATTGCAGCAGTCAACTTTAAAAATATGCTCCCAATAATAATAAAATGAACACACTTGCTCTTAAGGTGGAGTTAATAATACTTTCAAGGACCTATTTACAGTTGCCAGTAAGTGGACACTACAAGATGGGCTTGTACGCCCTGCTCCTTCAAGGGTTAGTAACGTGACCATACCTGGCAGAGAGACCTTTTCACATTCGTCTCTGCTGGGCAGGTTAAGGAGTCAGAGGATATTTTTTTAGTTAAGGAGGTGCTATCACTTGCTTTTGCTTTTGGCAATCACTTCCAGTTCATATTCTTGTAGATGTCACTCCTGATACTGGTAAAATCCAATAACTTTTGTCTACCAGGAAACAAAAAAAAAATTATTTAAGACTGATATGTTTCAAATACCTCCAGATATCACATTAACAAAATTCTACCACTACTGAACACTGTTGGATTTGATTCTGTGATGATTCTTCCATCCTATATCAATGCACTGAGCCTTCACATCTAATGAGGTCTATTGATTCCTGCAGATTTCCAATATTTATTAATCTGTCAAATTAATTAATCACATTACTGAAAACAGTGGTACACAATTTTAAAGAAACACGTATTAGTTTCAGCAATATAATAATTTTTGCCTGGTATGTGTACACTAAAGATGTTGATTCCAGGAACTGTGAAGTCAATGAACACATTTCACTGAGATTTGGATGAGCTCAAAATATTTGTGCAAGCCCATTGTCAAGGAAGTCTAGCATTGAAGAAACTTGAGCCTAAAGATTCTTCATCTCTTGTCCTCTTAAGGCCAACTTTTATGAAAGTCAATGGAAGGCTAGTTTCCAACAAAATTAATGACTGTGTATTAATGGTTATTCAGAAAATTAAATTGTTTGGTCTTTGAGGAAAACACTAATCCTTTCTATTGTATTTGGACCACAGGAGGAGCAGTAATGTTTTTAAACAAGGTAGGAATGATAGTAGTTAGGGGGTAGTTAGCGGGTTGGGAGGGAAAGACAAACTCCAGTAACAAGAAAAAAAAAATTATCAGAAAGATTAGTCAAAAAACAAAAACAAAAAAGTAATAACATACAGAGCTCCTCAAAAAAACTCTGATTTCTAGTCTGATGGGCTAGATGTTGAGGCCTTTATAGTTAAATCAAATTAAACTTCAGTTGTCATGTATATAACTCACATGTATACATAAATGTAACGTGTATAAAAAGACAATACCAACATGAAAATATATTAGATGTTCTTGTTAAGAATAAACAAACATTGCCTTGTTTGGCAGAATTTTCAAATGCATATTACTTCCTGTATTTATTTTTTTTATTACAATAAAAATGTGTTTTGTATTAAATCTATTGTTATAAAGAAATTAAGCCCTGAAATCTGCCAGCATGGCTTTTTTTCCATAAAGTGGGAAAAAAGTCCTCCTCTTTTAGATACTTGAAAACATTAGAAATCTGAAAATGAAAAGACCAGCCTTTGCGTAGCAAATTACTCCATAAAAATAAAAAGGATTCGTCTGTGTGAACTTAAATGGTTTGAAAGCAGAACATAGAATAGAATAGCGTGCATAGTCATAAAAGAAAACAGAGGGTTTAAGTCAATCTTTTCAGATGTATCGGAGTCATTCAGGAAGAAAAATTATAAAAAATGTATAAATTGGAGGCTATTTCACAGAGCTTTGGGTCTGATTCCCACTCTGTTGGGGCAAAGATTATTTTCTTGAGCCTGCACTTGTGAAGAAAATTCCAAGAAAATCCTTACAAAAAAGTCTTTTCCTTGCTTTGTTCCTTCACTTTGAGTAATATGGGTATGACTTGCAAGGCCTAAGTTTTCGAAATTTACTACTCAGGGCACTTGCTTTCTCCTTTCATCCTCTGCTGTGATTTAGCCTACACTTTGTACTACACCTTACAATTCCCTTGTACCCACCTACATTTTTTTACTACCATTAATTCTGTGTTGCAGATTACATATAACTCAGTGATACCAAGTTTCGCTTGAGTTCTGTTCTGCAAGGTGCTTTACAAATCCTCAATACAAGGCAATCCTTGTTCCAGAGAGCAAAACATTAAAAGCAATAGAAGATTGACTGGAAGTATGCAATCCTATAAGTTCTTCTGTCCAAGATCCCAGGGTGAGCCAGTGGCAAAATCAGAAATAGCATCTTATCTCTGAGTCTCTGAACACAGTTTGCTATCTCTTCTTACGTGATTACACGTTTTTCCCTCAGGAACGTTCTCAGAGGCTGCTGTAGCTGTCTCTGAACATTCAGTGGGAGCAGAACGTCCAGGTATTGTCAAAGTATGAGTTGTCTGAGTGTTCAGAGAGTAAAGAATTATTGAACGTAGCAAATGAATATGTGTTTGGTTTTTTTTCTTTTGGAGAGCTAATCAGTGACTTGGCTGATAACAGAAGGGGACAGTCTTGAACACAATTTGTTTGGGCTTTAGCAAAACATTTGGCAAAATGGTGATCAGGGAGCTGGTGAATAAGGTCACCCATGTTAACATCAGTATCAGATATGTGAAAGGACTTAATAACTAGATGTGTGGCAACCTACAGATAGTATAAATTGAAGTGAAGGAAAGGTTTCTAGCAGAAATCAAAAAATAAAGAGACTTTATGGCTTGGTATTAGGACCAGTTCTGTTCAAGAATAGACTTAGTGCTTGTGTGCATTTCCTGACTGTGAGCTGAATCACTGCATTGTCCAGCTTTATCATGATGCAGTTGCACTCAAGTTTAAGCAAAACTGCCAACTTTCCAATGGAGAGTAGAAAGAAATTTTTTTTCCAAAAAACACAATATGGGTACCCACCATATTTAAGGCAGAATTTTTAAAAATTTTAGATGGCTTGGTATCCTCTGCATTCATTTTCCTGTGGCTTCACTCTTACCTATGACAGTATTTTTGAGAGTATTTTAGTAGCCGATTGTGGCAGCTCTGGACTGTCACATCACTTTTTCATGTATATTATGATGTCTTGAAATGGCTGGAAGTACCACTCAGCAGAGGGGTTACATGTTTTTTTGTGTTTCAAAAGGTCCTGGACAGGACCCCACCAAAATTTGGATATTGCTAGCTGCTGTAATGAAGCTATAGATATCTGAGTAAAATTGTAAGAGACCTGTGGTTGCTTCAGACTGCCCAACCCAAGTTCTGTTTTCAGTCTAGGATATTTAGTAAGGCACCATAGTCAAGCTACCACCCATGTCTGTAGCAGACAGCACATTGTGAAGCGATACTGGCATTGCATATTATTCTGCTTGCTTAGTAAGTTTGGAAGTCTGTCTGCTTTCAGCTGGTTGCCATCTCATAGCTGAAAGTAGGGTTTTATGTGAGTCTGAAATGATGCTTGTGTTCACAGCCCTTCATCTGCTGCAATATGTTTTATCTCTGCACACTGCATTTGTGCAAATATTGACTTGGAGTTTGCACTGTCAGACTGGACCATGCTATAAAAGGAACATCCACAGGTTTTAGGAAGTATAGAGATACACACAAGGACCTAATAAGTGTTGTCTTCTCACATAAGGTAAAAGTAGGGACTTTTAGAGTCTGTTGACTAGACTGGTGGAAGGTGAAGACATCACTGAGCTGAGCTTAGATGAATATCTTTCAAGGAAGGAAGCACCAGTGGCAGGGAGCAGAGCTTATGGAATGTAAATTTAACCAAATCAGATGAAGACACCTCTAGCATATCCTTGCAGATCTGATTATGGGGTAGCACAAATTTGGCAGAGAACCAAAATTTCGTTTCCTTTTGAGCAGAGCTTGAGATTGTCCTAGAAGTGAGGAAAGCATTCCTGAATAGGATTAGCCTGACTCTGTTCTTGAACAGTTTTGTCCCAGCCAATTCATAGGATGCTCTTTTTTTCATCTCACATAAGATGTCCACATGTATTCTCCTTTGCAAGACAGAAGAGACAGAACTTAAATGAAATCCAGTCTCAAACACAATGGGGATGTTCTAGCGAGCATGGTGGCCCACCCAGATTTTGGAACTCTCTAGTTTGCAGTCTGAAGAACATGCACTGGTATGGAAAATGTAAGTTTTAATTAAATAACTAAGGCCAAAGCCTTGCTCCTATCCAAGCTGGTGTAAGGGGGCTAATAAATTTTTGGTATCATTTTCATGCAGAAATTGCAGAGCAAAAGGTTCAATCTAGCTTAATATCTCACAAAACAGATGACAAACATCAAAGAGAAAAGATGATCTGTTAATTAGATTAGCTGCTTTGGACTCTAGAAAGGGTTGTATTTAGTTTCCTACACATCCAATGACTTGATTTTCAATCTCTTGCAAGTCACCTAAAGTGTCCTAAGTCACCTTTATGTCATTTATGTGTATGCATTCATTACAGATGTCAAAATGTCTTTAAGACATGTTTTTCTTCCTGACAGGTTAATTCCTAATACTTGCACTAGTTTTGGCAACCTGGTATTGCTACACTCAGAGTGTGTGATTCTTTGACCTCTTTTGCATCCTTGGATATAGCTCAAGACCATGCTGTTTGGGTATGGAATTGCTACACTGAATGAGATGTAGAATTATTTACTTGCTTGCATGCATTGAACAGAATTTAGAAGGAAAATGACTAGGTTGTTATAGGTTCCTGGTGTGAAGTAACAGAACTATAGAGTATTTTTTAATTAGAGAGCACACAGAAAAAAGGTGCTGCTATGATGGACACCACCTTCCCATCTGAGGGTCAAACAACAGGGAGACACATGACTTACTAAAATATAAGACTGGGAACTATCATGGAATAATTTTAGGCTGTCATTTCTTCTCTGTTGGGACAGGATCTAAAGAGCAGAGGTAGTACTGTCTTTTGTCTGAAGATTTCTAAATTTCTTTTAAAAACTCTTCCAAAACAACAATTTCACAAATCATCTTAGAAGTGCCACAGATGAATAGAATTATTGACTGTTAGGAACATGATACTTGCTAGGAAAATAACAAAGTGAGAGTACTAGCAAATCCAGTTAAATATTTCTGGTGTATGCCGCCGCCTTCATCAAAACCAGAGGAAGTACTTTGTGGGAAAGGAAAGATGAAGGAGAAGAAACAGCAGAACAAAAAGTTTAGATGTTAATGTGCAGCTTTCTGGTTTGTTTTCCAAGAGAACTCAAGCATGATTAAGTTGAGCAGACATTCCTTGGACAGAAGGCAAACTTTTATAACCAGGCAGGACCCTGACATTCTGAAAGAAGACAATACTTTTGAAAAAGAAACTTTGAGTCTGCATCTGACATAACAATTGACATTCAACCCTCCATTGTGACTTTTTAAAGACTGTGACAGGTCAGCATATTTGGAGTTTTGAAAAATCAGTTTGCCATATACAGGCATACAGAAATACACACAAACACCTGAACATTTTGGTTTGTGGTACTGTTTGTCCTAGAGTGGTTCAGCCCTCTATCTGTGTGATTTACTTTGTGCCAGACTAAGAATTCTTCACCCAGGGTATTGAGAATAATTGAAAAAATCTGTCTATGTGCCTTGAATAAGAAAAATTCATGTTTATTCATTTGTAAAAATGCAGATATTTTGTAAATCCTATTTTAAAAGATGGATAAATATGCCCCAAAATTTGCAAAATTATCTGTCTTTGCTCATACCACAGCTTTAATTCATTATTTGCAGCTGGAGTAAATGAATTCTACCAGAGTAGGTAAAACTGCTTCAGTATTTTATCAGACAAACATTTTTATCTTTAGAGACTCAATTGGCAGAAGTTAACATAATTTAAAATATTTGCATCCAGTTTATAAGTCTCATTTCCCCAGTCTTTCTGTAGTCAACAGAGAGACAATTTTATCTTGGGGGAGTTGCAGACCATTTTAGTTTACTATAGTGACTATCAATAAGTTCAGTGAAACTTGTGTCCCTAAGCACAAAAAAATCTATATGTCTGCAGTTGGGCTATGTGAATTCTCCCCAGCATTTGTGAGTTCATCACAACATATATTTCTTCTTATTTCCCCCCTTTATTTCATACTGAAATACAATTCCTTAGCGGTTAGACAAATGTAATAGGACCTCATTATGGACCAATTTTCAAGGATAAAGTATCCATGAAAAAGATGTATCGGGAGTATATGAGAGTGTGTTAAATTATATTATGTATACAAGTTACTTGTCAGGAAGTACCAGAGAAGAATGATTTGAGAGAAGCAGTCAAATAAAATTCATAGGTTTCATAGTAACAGATTATAGATTTCTTTTATTTTTATTCTGCAAGACATCAGCAGGCTCACCATTTATCCACGGTACTTTTGAGAAGCCATCAAAGGCCATCAGATAACTAACCACATTATTCAGATTATCTTCCCAACAAGAAAAAGACGAATAATTGAACCATAGAATTGAGAGTAACTGAGCCAGAATACTGAGGGCATCTAGACAACAAATTAAAACAACACAACTAATTGGTAGCATTGTAAAAAATCAACTTAGAAGAAAACATTTTTATTAGCTGAATGCAACTAAATACTTGACTGTTTCAACAAATTCTATTGAAATAAATGATTGATTTAAAAAGTTATGTAATATGTCTGTGTTAGAAATAATTTGCTAATTATGTTATGCTTAAGAATGACACGAAGATTTGATGATATGCTTTTTTCCTTCCTACTATTAAAAGTTTCAATGAAGTGCTTAATTGTAAATGAAGCCAAAGTGTTATGTATGTGTTCAGTTATCTTTAGCTTTTCCTGAGAAGCTGGTCTGATTTTCATGTTTGTATTGACTGTGGGTAGGATTAATATAAACCCTGAAGGTCTGAAAATCAGACCCCAAAAATATACTGAGGTATTGAGACAGCCAAAAATTGTGCACGACTATTACAAAGAGCAGGAACACTCGGATTGCTTTATGGACCCAATCATTCAATGAAAGCCAAAGCTCTAATTTTTTTTTGCCTAAAAACTGCTTTAGGAGAAGCAGACACATAGAACTAAGTCTGACTAGTGGATGCCAAAGTCTCTGAGCTCGCCCCACATATGCTGGCCCTTGAAACAGAAGGAGTGGGACTGCCTGTACAGACACAGTGGACCAGGAGCACAGCAGTGCGACCTGAGCACACAAATGGCATGGATACATTCGCACTGTGCTCTGTCTGTCACTGCACAACAGTGGCCAAGAGTCAGTGCAGCTCTACCAGCTGTGTTGAGGCCCTTGGCAGATGGAGGCACTTGTTGAAGCCTGGGTGGCTCTGTCTTCAGTTGGAAACGATAACCTGAGAACCTGTCTTGGAATGAAGTCACTCTCCCAGATTCTTTTTTTCTTTCTTTCTTTCTTTTTCTTTCTTTCTTTCTCTCTTGCTTTTTTCTTTTTCTTGCTTTCTCTTTCTCTACCTTCCTTGCTTCCTTCCTTCCATACAAGTGCTAAAAGCAGGGCTCCTCCCATCCCTCTTCTTGAAACTGTAATTACCATGTATTTGGTAATTTGACAAGTGTGTGAGCACCAAAATATGCCCTACTGGTTAAGATGCATGAGCATTAGCCACTAATCCAATGGCTTGGATTCAAACAAGTCTTAATTTAGAGTACTTGAATATAAATTGAAACAAGGACTGAAATACAGATCTCTGCCTTGTCAAGTGAGTTTCCTCAAGCACACACTAGTCTAATAGAGCCATAATCACATACTTCTCTACTCTGTCCCAGTGAATAATTATTCCATGCAAGTTTAAAGGCTTTGAGCAGAAGAAGACTGAGAATGTCTTGTCACAGACTATTTTATATCTTGGTCACTTACATATTCACTAAGAAGATAGCAAATGCAGTTTGAAGTCTTCCCAGGCAAGTGAAGTCACTGAACTGACATCTTTCACGTCTTAAGAAGAATCATTGCCACTAACCTACTCTGTAACTTAACATTAAACCCCAGACTTTGTTTTTTGTCAAGTCTAAAGAGTTTGTATTCTTTGGGAATATCTTGGCTGCAGAGCTTGAAGGTGAAAATTAATGTTGATCCCTGTAGGATTTTTATGTGTAGCAGTCCAGGACTTGTGCAATTCTAGGTCTCTACAGGTATTTCAATGTTGCACAAAGATACCCATAGAGTTGCAATATCTCTTAGGCCAAATATCTGTGGAGAGAGAAATAAAATTGAGTGTGTTTTATGTTGAGTAGACATAGGTAGCAGAGTCTTTTGGTGGTGCAAATTCTTCATCTGGTGTCAGCTCACTAAGATGTGCATTTTACAGCAAGACAGTAGAGCTGCACTGCATACCAGTCCTCTGAATACTGGCACAGAATCAAGCATCAAATTGAACGTAAAAAATGTTTGTTTCAAATACCAGTCTAGTATGATTTATTAAATACAACAGATGAATGTAGAAAATTAATGTTACAAGGATATGAAAGGTTATTTATCAAATACTGAGTAATGAGAATACAACTCAAATTAATCTGATCATAAAACAAAAGCTCAGCACACATACTAATTGCTGATAGTAAACTGCGATGACCTGTGGTCCCACTCAATCCAGGAGGTGTTTTCAATATAAGAAGAAATAAATTGTGTCTGACTGTGTTTTCACTTACTTGTGTGCAACGTAGGAAACATTCCATTAAAAATGATGAGGCAAAGTGAACAGTGGTTTGAGATCAGAACACAATCCCTGAAGTGTTTTGCTATATCTTAATCAGTCTTTATAAGAGATAAGTGTTAAAAGGTTCCCTTTTGAATAATATTAACCTTGATTTCTTCTTCTGCATTAGCATTACTTGAGATACTATCAAGTCAAAAGAGGTGCAGAGAAAAATGTATCTTCAGGACTACACCCATAGGAGGTATTGCATAAATATAGAACACAAACCTGAAAAAATCTCATAGTATAACAGAAAGATAATGACATTCAGAAAACCAAAAATCTCTGATTTAGGGGCAGGCAGACTAAATTATGTTTGGATAAAAATATAGACCCGTCTTTGTCAAATAAAAATAGTTTAAATCTTAAAGACAGATTATTCAACCTCTGTACTATGGAATGAGGATAGTAATCATCTTTGGCTTCATTAGAAACTTCAGCCTGAATGAAGGATGACAAATGCTCAATGCTCCTAGGTTAGAACTTGCCTTTCTAAGTGTTCACCAGTGGAGCACAGGAGTTGCTTTGACTTCAAACAAAGATGCTCCTGGCATAGGTACAAATCTGTTCTCTTCCCTTCAGGAAAGCTTTTCAGATGACAATTGATTTCTTTGGCAATGAGCATGCAGACAGGCTAATGTATTTGACACATGCCTTTTAAATATTAAGAAAAATGCTTTTTTTTTTTTTGCATATAAAAAGATAGTTGTCTGAGAAACAGGTGGGTGATCAGATATCATTGCTAAAATCTGAAATATCTTCATAATTTGGTTCCAAAACTGGCAAGTATCTCTGACTCACAAGAATACAAAATGTCTTGAGGACTATTATCTTGACAAATTTGTCACTCTTTTTAGCTAAAACCTCATCAAAAATTCTGTCTTTAAACTTACTCCATTTTATGGTAAGCTTTCATGGAGGGAGATGCACCTTAAACTGTATGTAAAAAAGTTTCCTGATAAAAAATGAACTCTTTTCTACACAACCTGACGAGCACCAGAAAACTCCAAACTAGAGTGGGCATTGCATCATGTTACTAGTAACAAGTAGTGAAGTACATTGTACAGCATACACACAAAAACCAACATATCTCATCCTCAATTCTCTCTTGTAAATTGTGAATGAAAAGAAGATTGATGCTTTCCTTACTGTTAAGTTTCCACATTAAATATAGACACTGATTATGAAATCATTTAAATGATAAAATCCAGTTAAGATATTATGTTATGTCTTATTAAAATGTGTTTGGCACTATTCAAATTTAGTATGCCAAGTAATCTGCTCAAATATTAATGTCTGATGCACTGTGGACTCCGTAGTGGCTTTGCTTGGAAGAAGGTACAACAAACTTTCCAGGCTTTGATTACATATTAACCAGTGGCTTGTAGAGCAGATATTGATGGAGGTGATGAGAGCTTCTTAAATACAGATGTTTCCAAATACATAAAAATGATCCAATAGTCTGGAGATCTCCTGTAACTCCAGAAATATTTTGAAAAGCACAGTGAGACATTTGCCAAAGATTTAGACACTGACAAATAGTCTCCTTTGAGCATGTGAGTTCACTGCCATTCAGCCATTAATCCAATCCATTGGGAAATGAGGACTGTTCGTAAGCACTGGGAGCAATGGAACTTGTCGGACTCATTTGGTCACGTTCAGAGTGAGATCATGTGGCTTGATCTCATTCAAAATATGATTATTTTTGGTTTTGGTGTGACTTGAGGTTTGAATGTCAGGAAATATGGAAAAATAAAGAGGGTGGAGGAACAACAACTGGGAATTTTGAAGTAGAATCAGAGAAAGACAAAATAATCAGCACAGATGGCTGCATGTTGGTCTCTACTTGCTGAGTCAAAAGTAAGTCTGAAACAATCAAAAGAAATAATGCTTTTAATTAAAAGCATTCTTTATACATAATGTTTGCTCCTCAGGAGCATTTGGCCCCCTGCTGAGGACATGCCATCATCTAGGCCTTATCAGTGCCACCTCCCAGCCACAATTGTCTTTACAGCGTTTACAGCATAGATATTGCATATACCAACACCTGCAGCTTCTCCACCTTCTACAGTTGCATTCTGTCTTTTAAGAACATAAAATGAGGTTTTAAAAGTTCTCACCTACCCAAAGAAGTACATCTACACCTGTGGTGGTGCACCCCCTCCCCCCCCCCTCTCCTAGGCCGCACTGAAATGTGGTAAGTTCTTCTTCGGCCTCGGCCTTGACAAAGAGCACCAGGACTCAGCTCTTCTGAGCTTATCAGAGGCACTGTGTGCCCCCAAAAATGGCTGTTTATAATGAGACCTTGTTTTCTCTAACATCTCCATTCTCACACCTTCAAAGAAAATGCCGATCTAAACTGTGGCCAGGATGAAATATTGTTATGACTAAAGCCTCTCTTTTGCAACCCTATAAATCGTGGTCTGGGGTGAGACCCTTTGAGATCCTCTGGACCGCAGCGGGCTGTGACCAGCAACCTCCCTCTGCGTGGGGCCTCTCAGAGCCAGCGAACTCTCACGTTTGCTGTACTTGGAGGCTCGCTGAACAGCAACTAGTCCTGGGCTGATACCCCCACTACTCAAGACCCGATCCTTTGCCCGTTGGGAGATGTAAAGGCATCTGAAGTGAGTATTTCACCGACCTCTGAGGGGAATTTTCACAGGTACCTTACTTGCACTGGCTCTTTGTGTGCATGAACCTGCACATATGCTATAGCAGATCTAGGAGAAGTGCTCTTCTCTCAGATATCTCAGTGGATTAGGCCCATAAGTAAGGTTAAGCCATAAGTTATAAGATAAGTTAAATGTTGCTATGTTGTTCTGTTATGTTGCTAAGTTCTACTTCAAAGTCATAAGTCATAAGTTAGGTTAAATGTTAAGTGTTATTCCTCTGTTAAATTGTTAGGTTATAAGTTAAGTATAAATTAAGTGTTGTTCCTCTGTTAGATTGTTAAGCTTAAGGCATGAGTTAAGATAAGGTATAAGATAACGTACTGTTAAGATTCTAGGCCGTATTCCTTTTTATCTGTGCCCTCACTGTCCTTTTCACACACACACACACACACACACCCACCCCCCTAGATAGTGCTCAGTTCATTTTGGTTTGCATTGATTGACTCTGGATTTTTGTTTGTCATTTTTTCTCAGTGTGCCTTATTTGTTTTTTAAGTGTTAGGGTGAATCTTGCCAACGAACTTTGTGGTGCTCTTGCTTAGTATTAAATCTGGTTTTAACTGATACCCTTGCTGCTGATTTTTTAAGCAACCACAACCGTGCGTTTGTAACAATGTCAAAATTTGGAGGCAGTATAAAGTCCACTTGATTTTAAAGAATTGCTCCTGTCTTGCTCTGGGTAGGCTTTTTTTTGCTGTATGGTTTAAGAATCTTTTAGCTCTGGGGATCAAATCATCAGGGTGAAATTAAGGAAGTGCTTGAAGATATGCTACCAAAGTAGCAGTTAGTCTTTGTGAGGTTGAGAGAAACTCCATGAGCCAGGCACTCTAAGTGAGATCTAACCAAACAGAATGAGTCATTAGGTTTTCGTGACAATAGGTAAGTACATAAAAGAAGGGGAAAAACCAAGAGAAGAAAAGAAAGTAAGCTTCTAAGGATGATTAAGTTTTAGTGCTTTGATAGTCATCTTTAAAAATCAGATTATTAAGAAATCATATAATTTGAGGGAGATTTGGTCTGATTTGAAATTTCTTTCCGTAAATATGTGTCCTTACTTTTTGGCCAGGTGTTTGGCAGTACATCCACTGAGGGAAAAGTCAGAGTTGATTCATGTTCTGTGGTGTTACATGTAATTTTGACAGTCCAAAGAAGTGTTCTGGTTCCTTGTGTTTTCTGTTCTTCACTTTTTGCTGACAGCCTGTGGTGGAAGAATCGTCCCAAATCCATTGCTCCACAGATGGCAGCTGACGCAGAGGTCCCCCACGTCGAGAGGCATTGACGCAATTGCTTCTAGGAACCACTATTTATCAGATAACTTTGTACCTCTCTCATGCCAGCCCTTCTCCATCACTCAGCAGCTAACTGTGGCTGAGTAGCAACAGGTAGGAAAAAGCAAATGGTAACCAGGAGTGTTGAGTATCATTGTTAGGCATATCCCTAGGTTTTATTGCATATTTAATTGGCAGACTGCATGGTTACATGCTAGAGGAACATGTTTCTCCAGTGCTCCACTGCAGAGCTACAGTTTGAGGTGCACCATGGCCTGCTTGGACCAGAACAGAAATGAGAAATGAAATGTCAAATAATATCTGCATTTACGGCTTGAATGCAACCAAAGCCTCCAAGTCTCTGGATCATGTAGATGCAAAGAGAATGTTTTTGCTTTTCTAGTGGTTCTTGTAACTGACTGCTGAGGCTCCTGGGGGTGAATGCAGTAGGTACAGGGCAGGATCCACCACACCAGTCCACCCTGCTCCCTGTGGTGAGATAGGCACAGCTCTTATTTTTTGCCATCATCTACTACAGACTGCTGTGGTTTTGGTGAAGTCACATAACCTCATCATGTACTGACAGTAATGCAGATCAATTAATAAACATAACTTTGCATCTGTTTGCAGACTGTCGTTTAAACAGAGTGTCAGATTGGAGAGATGGAGAGATTTTGAAGCTGCTTAGTCCTTTTTCCAAAGAAGTTACACCTTGTCATCGATAAATCTTGTTCTGTACATCCCAGAATTAATTATTTAAATGCCATTAGCTCAATAATAGTAGGCAATAAGTCTGCCTGCACACCCTTTTATCTTTTCTTCTTTTTATTATATTGGTGTTTTGATTGATTTCAGATATTTTAACACAGAGTAAAAGGGAGTCTTAGGCCAGGAGCTTGCAAAAACCTTTGCATCCTTTATAAGCTCAGGGTAATATTTTGTATTGCAGGTGAGTATTCACACCGACTGCTGAAAAGGAGGGATCCCATTTGTTCTTCCCTTCTCTTCCAATCAGCCCTCTTTCCTGCTCTGGGCTACAGTCACTTACTTTACTTTGACCCTAACAACAACCACATCTTTGAAAAGCCAGTTCTGTTCACCAAGCAAACTCATAAATCATTCACCTAATTTTTTTTCTGATGGGTTTTTTATGTGGATTGGTTCTTTACATGGGTTAGTTTTATACAAGTGTAGAAACCCACAAGCTAGGGGGTAATATGTATGTCTCAAACTCTATAGCCAGATGGTTGTGGAGCCAGTCAAGAATTGCTGGCAACAACCTAGGATTGTTGGTAATAACACACTGTGGAAAAGAACAACTTGTGGCAGGAGAAGGGGCCGTGTGGAGGTAGAGCAGCACTTTTCCAGGATTAACCTTCTTGTTCTAGTTCTTAGAGATAAGCACAACACAGTCCAGTACAAGCACAAGAATGGGATCAAGAAGTAGGCATGGACTGTAGCGGGAGATGAAAACCACCCAAGACCACTGAAGCCGTCCAACCCTAGAAGAACAGACTGCATATGACTATTTTGCACAGAAAGCAAGAAAACTTACATCCAGGGTGGGGAAAACTTATCTATTTTCTTTTTTTTTCTTTCTCTCTCTCTTCCTCTCTTCCTCTCTTCCTCTTTCTCTTTCTCTTTCTCTTTCTCTTTCTCTTTCTCTTTCTCTTTCTCTTTCTCTTTCTCTTTCTCTTTCTCTTTCTCTTCTCCTTTCTCTTTCTCTTTCTTTTTCTCTTTCTCTCTCTCTCTTTCTCCCTCTCTTTTTCTCTTTAGTTAATCTTTCTTTTCACCTCCCTCTTTACCCAAAACCCACTGCTATGTGCTTATATAGTAGTTCAGGGACTAACATAGCCATTTCCATGCTAAGTGTGTAATTTGTACTTTACAAATAAATTTGTAAGCTTTTGCAGACCCTCTGACTTTTGTAATTGTTTTCACCCACGAGTATCTATGAATCTTGGGTGCTCCCTTACACTTAAGGGTAGGACATCACAATAAGGTTAGGTTTTGATCAGGTTAATGGGCTGATTTACAGAGGGTCTGTTAATTGACTGAGATGATCCAGATAGGCAGCTGGAAGGTGCAGTTTAGGGATGGGGAAGGTGGATAAACAGGACTGACCTGGATTTCTCTCACTGGATTGTGCCAAACTGTTTGCACGTGTTGGTCACAGTGTGCATGGCTTCATAATTAGTTCCCAGAAGTAATTCCCATGAACACCAGCAGGAGTCAAGTCAGCTTGACAATGGGATCTGGATATATTCAGGATGTAGATAATCACTGCTCAGTGTAATCTTAGCAAATTCTTTGCTAGCTATTATAATCTGCAAATGCTTGAAAAAGCAAAATAAATCGACATGGTCAATGGCAGAAACAGTCGGCTGGGCCCAAGTACAGGGCTGAATCAAAACCCAAGTAGGAACCAGGGGTGTTCTGGTCTGATATGGAGACTTTCATCAGGAGAAATTGTACTGGCTTTGTTGCCTTGGTGCAAAGTCTGGTGTAGACAACCAGGTAAGTAGCTTACATATCAAATTCTGCATTCCTATGTATTCCCTATTATGATTTTTTTTTTAAATCTAGAATTGTTTCCCTGCATTTTATATGGTTTGGTGTTATATTCAGGGGACTCATGATAGTCCTCAAATGTCCATTCTGTAATTTAGAAAGTATGTTTCTCTCTCCCTTCACTGTTATAATTTCCCCTGAGTTTATTTTTACTTATTCCTGAGCAAATAGTATATTTCTTCCCACAAAATGATAGCTAAATTTTGTTTGCTTGTCACTTCAGAAGCTTCCAAGTCACCATATCAGGTTTAAAAACAATTTATATTTAAAGGCATACTGAAAATATCTGTGCTATGCAATGTCTGATCTTGAAAGAAGACTTACCCTAAGGCTGGGATCTGTTCTATTTGACTGTTATTGATACAGTTGTTAACACAACTGACCACAGGATTCCTTCATCATCTTCTCCCTGTGTCATAATGGCATTTCCTATGGTGGGTTTACTCCTTAGCCTTTTTTGGCAGCCCTTTTTCTAGTCCTGGTCTTAAAAAAATGGTAATGATAGTAAAAAAATTCCTAGGTGGCCTCATTTGCTCAATTGAAGAGTATTAAACACAATACACTGAACTCTGTGCAGAATGTATCAAAGCTGATTGCTACACAGATTAATGTCCCAGCTGGGGAACTCAGATGAAAAGTGGTTCTGACTACCAGTCTGCTCAGCCACTGCTTTGGGAGCATGAACCTGCACAGCCCTTTGAGGTGCCATACAGTACAGCTTGTTTGCATACAGCTTGTCTACCTCCGTAGACTGCTCTCTTGAATTGCAAATACACCTCCATAGACACATACCAGACCCTGAGCAGCTTAAAAAAATATAGCAAAAAATCCAGAGAAGCCAGAACTGTCCCTGGCCTTAGGATCTGCAACTTGGCAAACGAGATGAAAATTATCAGCACTCACTTCAGAAAACCATATTCATTAGGTATTGCAGGAGAGTCATTACACAGCCCTGGTTCGATAAGCCTATTTTGTTTTCAGAAGTGACATAACAAACTTTCTTCTACTTGTTTAATATCTAATTAAAGTACAAAGGTAAATGAGAGGGGTTTAATTTTTTAATTAAAAACTCCCTACAAATACAAGAATTTTTTTCAGGTATGACCATAAAAGGCAAAACATTTTGTATTTTACAATTCACAGTCTTGCTGGAGTAATTAATTTTGAAAGTGGAAAGGTCCATTTGGGAAAGGGTGCACACTTACTGTATTGCTCATCTTGTAACACAGAGAGCTTCTTTGTTAAAGTCAAGAAATAGTTATTTTTGGAGACATTGCCACCTAGATTAATTATTTACTTGTTTCTGTCAGTAATTTTAGATTAGGGTCCAGATCTTTTTGAATACACACACTTCATTTGTGCTATCCTTGCTGCGATTCTAAAGTTGATGATATTAAGGATGTGTTGAACTGTATTCAACTCACCTCAGCCTGGCCAAGAGTTTTGCAGCAGGAATGCTGAGGCTTAGTTTAAATGCATTACTGTTTGTTGTATCCCACATCTCACCCTCATCCCAGGTTTCCTTGGTTCCTGGCTGGAGGGAAGGTGTGGGATTGGAGGTTGCTGATCTTAGCCTGAAGAATCCTAAAAATTTTGTCGGGGGCTCATGCAGCTGTTTTGAGCAGAGGAACCCAGGACCTTTGAGGAGTGGTGTGAAGACAGACAAGCTCTGGAGGAGCTGAGGAGGGACTGTGACCCCTGAGGCACAATCCTGCCTGCAGATCTCTGTCACACAGGTTTGGGCACGTAGACTGCACCATTCTGCTGGTGCATCCAGCCAGTTCTGCAGGCTGGTGCAAGGGTAAGTGGATTAATGGTCTGGCTCTTCTTCACTCCTCTGGGGTAACTTGGGAAGGCAGGAGAGAGCAAATTGCTCTCATGACAGGACTTGCCCATTATCCACATTGCATGAAATAGCCACAACCCACTCATAGGGTTCCTTCAGCACAGACACTGAGCCCTGCTCACCCTGGCTGAAAGTAGTGGTCATGAGTAGGGCCAGTCCTGCTATAGGTCACGATTTCCTGAGGTTCAGAGTTCTTGGCAAGGGCTGATATTAGAGCCTCAGCTACACTCAAACACCATGCTGTGGGCTGCCAGCCTGTCTGTCTGGGTGCTCAGCCCACATTAAACTGGCTCTCCATTGAGCACTGTAGGCATTTTATTTTCCAGAGGGAATACATTTTCTCCTCTGTCTCAACTACAGGAAGGATGTACTAGGAAGAGAAGGCCTCCAAGCTTCTCCTTCTTCCCCACAGACTTCTACTAGAATAAGACATACTGTGGAATATTAATAGTTTGTGAATTTCTCTGTTTTTTCCTACTCAGGTGGTTGATTCAAGATCTTGTATAACAAAATGCTAGGCATAAAATATAAATCTTCACAATATGTTTCCTGCATCTAAACATCCAAATGATTGAAGTTTTAAGTAACCTAAGAAAACTTAATTCATTCCTTTAATTTGTGCTTCCAAAGGAAAAAAGTGCCTTTAGGTCCTTGGGCAGACAGAACATTAGACTCTTTTTTTTTTCTTTTTTCCAAGTATGAAGATTATTTAGTCTTTTTTGGGGGATTAGAAAAGTAGGCTCCTGCAAGTAGAGGTGGGCAGTTCTCAGGAAAGGGAATGCAGGCTCTATTCTGTGACCCTGAAACCTGCAAGCTTGGTAAACAACAGATGACCATGTAGTTAACTATGCAAATGTACAGAAACAAGCTAAATATTAAATGATATTTAAATTAGAACATAAATATAGCTATGCATAATTCAACAGGAGGATGCCTCTGCAGTGAGAGCAGGCAGGAGGTCAATGACCCTTGATGATAGCTCCTTCAAGTATTAATATTAAGTCTATATAATGAAGTCAGTCCTTGCACAAGCTTTATGTTCACCCTGTATGCGCAAATAGGGCCTTCATCCATTACAAATACATGCGTAGAGCGTGTGGTTTGAATCTCCCCTATGTTTAATTTGATGATTAACCTTCCCGGCTTTCCACATTTGTATTCCAAATTTGCTGATGTTATGCCTTCTATTAGAAAGGCTATGATGAAAGTATTCCATGCCTTGCTCTGGCAAGGTCAACTAATTCAAAACTAGGTAGAACTATCTGGTCCTTTAACATTTCTAACACACCTTTCTTATAATAGTATTGAGGAACTTCATCAGTTTTTCAGTTTGTCCATCCCAAAACCATATCTTTTAGTACTGCTTTTGCTCTGTTATAAATACTTAGCCCTGAAGTTAGATGTATTGACATTATCTGGTGTGCAGCACAGAGAAAAGGCCTATATTTTTATGGGTCAACAGCCAAACAGTTGAGAAGTGGTTAAAACATACTCTATTTTACAGTAATTCATTTTCAGCCCTTGACAGATTGATTTCCATGGGGTTATTTGCTTCTTTCTGCACCCTACTTCATAACAATGCTTACTAGAATGATGTATTAACTCAGTGCCAAATTTTTTGATACCTTAATAGTTAAATTAACATCAGGACATGAAGCTAAGTTATTTTTACCAGGTGTTTGGGGTGATGTTTTCCAATAATGAATGAATAGGCTCATGAACTAGCAACAATTTGGTGCTTGTGCATGCCAAAAACGTACTTTCTCTAGGAGCATTCAAAGCAGACATAAATAAGCTGGATAATAACTCTTATTCAAAATAATCTCGTTTTTCTATGCGTACCAATGAGTGCTCAAACAGGGCATCTAGACTGCAGATCTCCCCTGTAGCACTGATTTTTGTCTTCCTCATTTTTTTCTGAAAGACAAATTTGTGAACTTTGTGTTCCAGAGTTTCAACAAAGCCAAAGTGTCCATGAAATCAGAATAGCTAAAATAGAGCTGCATGAATAACTGTTTTTGCAGTTAACTGCTGAACTAGAAAAATAAAAGGTTGTCTTACATAGACCTGAATTTTTTTTTGTTCTTTTACCAAAATGAAAAATAATTGTCTTTGGTTCAAGCAAAACTGGAACCCCTTATTCTCTTTAGTTAGAGGAGTAGATTAATTTCTTAATGAAAAGTCGAAAATGAGTAATAAAAAGATTGAGTTTGGACATAGCAAAACAGGACATTTACATTTAAAAAACCAAATCTTTTTAAATAAAAAAAAATAGTGGCAAATTCAGGAGACTCACAAATTGTTGACATTTACTGAAGTAGGTTTCTGGCAGATAAAATACATAAACAGAAAACAAACTTTACTCAGTGGTCAGACTAGATGTCTATGCTTTATAAGCAGAGAAGAAAAATTACCTATGTTATCAAAATGTTACATTTATCTCCTATCTTAGGCCAGCAACTTTTCTCTCTCAGTCTCCCTGAAGTGCCTATTTAATGATGTTGTCATATCACTTCAATTTCCAGATAAGTGAGTGCAAACTCAAGTAGCATACCATTGCCTAATCCAAGGCTTTAGCACCTGCGTGCTGGGCACTTACTAAGGAAACTGTTCAGTAGCTGCTGTTGCACTGTAATTTTGAACCATCCACACACATTTCCCTACATACTTTAAGGGCTGTTTTGTGCCATCAGGAATGCGTAGTGTAAAAAGATGGACTGAAGAGTATTAATGAAAAAAATCTCAGACAAGGTCATTAAATTTATTGAGTCCAAGAAAATTTAGCGTAATGGTAGATACTGACTCCTGGGCCACACTACAGATATGGTTCTGTTGAGGAAATGAGAGTTAGCAGGTGAATGAGATGACCATAAAATATACGAAGATAAGCAAAAACTCTCACAGCAGAGTGGACGTACTTGGTTAAAATCACGGGACCATGGATTACAGAAAGGACTGTGTGGTTTAACCTCATGATCTAACTAGGTCCAACAACAGCTCTCCAGGAAATGACCCCCATACTTCGCTTATGTCTCCAGGGATGAAATTCAGTCAAAGGTACAAAAAAGGAGGAAATGTGATATGTTTACCGTATATAAAAAAATTATCATATCTTTGATATTTTTTAAAACTCCATGCTAAGAATAATTATTTTGTAGCTTTCTTCACTTCAGCTTCCCTCAGCTCACTCCTATCTTTCCCTTAGACCTTGCAAACATTTATGTTTACCATACTGTTTTCATTTTTTAAAATGTTAATCAGACAGTTATCTCCTCTTTCTTCTTTATTTACGAAATCTGATCACTTAATCATGCCAATCCAAGATGGCATCTCAGATCACGATTGGTGTCCGTGTGTAAAATCAGAATTCCGTCATGACAGGATTTCCGTTCCCATCTTTCTTTTCTTTCTGACATCAATAAAAATTTTTATGCTGCAGAAGGCTGATATCTCTTTCAGCCCTAGAGGGTCTTATGTTCAAGTCCCCTACACCTAAAAAGATGTGTTGTAGACAAAGGAAAGTCAACCTGTAAATGGTCTATCGGACCCTACAAAAACCTTCAAATGTTCAATGGCAATTGTGGCAATTTAGCATTTATAAAAATAAAGTTATGGAAATCAAAACATCTGGGTATCCAATGCAGAGATGTACTGAAAGTACAATTTTTCAGGAAGAAAAACAATGTGCAAATAGACATGTTTTGGTAGATACTTAAAAATATATAACATTGTGAACAGATGACTGAATGGAATACTATGTATAATTTAATACCATTCCTTTGAAAATAACTGACATAACACAGTACTTACCAGTATTGACCAGATTTTTAGGTGAGAGAACCAAAGAATTATCTAGCTTGGAAGGGTCCTCTGGAGGTTTTCTGGCCAAACTCAGCACATGGCCAACTTACACCAGGTTGATACTTGCTTTACTAACCTTTTTGTCTCTAACAAGAAATATAAAACTAACATGAGACAAACTGATGCAGTGCTTGCAAAGCAAGATGAACCAACTGCCTTCTGCTCACTGCTGTGAGATCAGTTTATTGGGTCTTGTTATGGTGACATTTAATAAGACTGTGGTTTTGCAGGATGAGGATGGAAAACACACTGGGCCAGTTACTTTCCCTGTTTGCCTGCCACTTGTACATGCACACACACGTATAATCAAGAATTCATGACTGCTTTGTTCCTGAAAGAAAACTCAGCACTTGGTTCTTCTCTACCACCTCGTGTCATGAGCCATCTTCCTTTTAGCTGTTCTGGGGTATGATATAGACTTGCTTTCTTTTACAAATGACTTGGAGGAATGATGTCTTACAAGCTGCTCTGATCTTCCTTGCTCAGATGATTTTTCTCCAAGACTAAACTGCTGCCAGGATGGATTGTCTTTTTGCCTTTTTAGCCACCATTTTAGTAGTAAAGGAAAAGAGGTTAGACTGTCTCAAGGAGTGGTCATTTGCAAAACCTTGGTTCCAGAGTGCAATTCTTTCCGCTGTAATTATTTGACTGCCATGCCCTAAGTCCAAATGGCAGAAGATATTCTGTAAGGTATTTACTGGTTACCTACCCACTCCTTCTAAGTTAAATCACCCTCTCATTCAAGATAAAATAAAAACCAAAGCTTGGATTTATTTGGAGTGAAATGAGAGAGTGTTGCCAATGTATTCTTGTCTTTGGATGATCTGATTGTTTTCTTTTCAAACATGACACTAAAAATCAATCCCTGCCCTTGTACTGCAGACAGGTATATCCAATAGACTAACACACAATTAATAGACCTCCCAGTAGGTCTACTGCATGGCCAGGATATTGGTATTGTAATGCTCTAATTTCTTTTCAGTAGGGAGGCAATCATATTGATTAGATGAATAAATAAGTTCCTAAACCACTTTTTTTTTGTTCCTCAGACATTAATCTGGCTTCATACTCTATACTATTCTGCTCATATTTCTACTCAGCATAGACACTCCAATTTCTGAAAATTCCTAAATGTAGAAGAAACATGACATATCCTAAAGACAGATATTTCAGAAATAGGTTTTCTCTTTTCATGTATTTTGGCTTTGGCGCTATCTTCCTTTTCAAAGGTAAAAATGACCCCCTAATAGTAGTGAATTCAAGTGGCTTTTAGAGTGATTTCCAGCTTTGTTTCTGGTCTGGCCTTTAAAGCCATAGCTGGTAGCCACTTCTGAAAAAAGCCCCTGTGTGGAGTAGCTGTCACTGGAGACCACAGATACTCATTCAGGAGTAAGCTTCTATGCAAGCAAACCAACTGCCCTCATTTTGTAGGTTAGAGACAAATGCACTAATTGACTCTATTGTGTTGCATCTTATTAAACCCAGTTGACTTCCTTGCACAGAACAGCTACAGAATCAGACGCTGTGTGCATTTAATTAATTAAATGTGATCATTTTGATTCATAGAAAAAAAATGCCCATCCATTGTTCTGAGTGCTTTCACGTTAAACAATAAAACATTCTAAGGCTTTTTTGCTCACCCCTTTTAACGGAGCTGTTAGCCATTAATGGGCATTGCAGACTGACTCACTCATGAGGGAGCATTTTGTTAATGTAAAGTACAATCCTGTTCGAAAGTTCTGGTTTGTGGTTTTTATTTAATTATAAAAAACTATATATTATAGTTCCAGAAGGAACTAAAGAAGTAAAAAAAGGGTGTGGATATGGGTGCTGGTATGCTTTTAAAGCAGGTTCAAGCAGCCTGTGTAACTTTGATTTTTCCTTTCAGCATTTTAATTTACATTAGTTGCTTATAAAAGCTTTTGATTAAATGAACCACTGCTGTATTCTTATGCTCATCAGTCAAGTTTGTCTTGCTGTGCTGCATTTATGTTGTGACTCAGGCGAAGCTGTCCTTTTCAATGTAGAGAGAAGGAAAAGAAATATGGCATTGCCATAAAAAGCTGAGCTAGCTTGTGCTTCTTCAGTAATTTGTTTTCTCCAGGGATTTTGGCCATGGACTAAGTCTGTTTGTAGGTGATTTTGCTCTGCCTTCTCACCTAGCTGAGCTTCTCCACAGCAGCTGGTTGTCTCATATCAAACAAATATTTTTGAAAGCTTGCATGTAATATCAGCATTGGCTTCTGCATATTGGGCTCCTCTTATCCCCAGACTGAGCAGCTACAGGAGATCCCAGAAGGCACACGGCACCTGGGAGAGGAGTAAGGCAGCCCCACTGCCACCAGCACAGACCTCTGTGGGCAAAAATTGCATTGTGGTTACTATGACAAAGAGTCAAACAGACCTTTCAGTCATAGCCCTGGCATAATTCAAATAGCCTAACAGCAGTGATTGGCTTCATATTGGTGGCCTGGAAGTGGGGAAGAGATTTGTATAAATTTATAAAGTTATCAGGCAAACATACAGATACACTATTGCTAATCCCAATAGCTAACAAGTGTTCATAAATATTATTTTCTGTTCTGAAATTGTAATAATTCATGAGCTAAGGAGAAACCCTCCCTCTATTCTTTGTGTTTTGCTCTGAGTTGTTCTGAATGCCATAGGGAGGAAAGGGAGTGCAATGATTAATCATACTTGTATTAATTTGGTTGTACAGCTCGAGATTGTGTGTGATGCAGAATTTTGCCTCAGAATCATTAAGTGAGTATTTTATTAAGAACTGCCCTACATGACTCTAAGGACTTGCTGTTAGGTACGTGCTTGGTGTAATAAGTTATCTGGAGCCCTAAAATAAGACTTGGCTTACTCATCAAGGTTTTCAAATTAGGAACGTCCATCTCTCTTAAGAGGCCTGTATTTTAATGCTGTATTTTAAATGGTTCCTTTAAAGGCTTCTAAGGGTTTTCTTTTACACGATGGTATGATTTCTCAGATCTTAGTTCAAGAAATATTCTTAATATTATAATATAACATATTATGTTGTTATAATAATATTTTAATGTCTCCCTGTTAGAAACAGTTGTTATTGACTGTCTTGCACGGGCCAGAGGTTCTACCTGGATTAGGGACACTGTCCATGCAAGTGCTGCTGCAACCCCACCTGAAACAGATTGAGATTTTATTTCATGTTGCAACAGTGAGACTGGTACACAGAAGAGATATGAAGCATATGATAAGTGTTGTTCACTCTTAACAAACAAGCTTAGCATGGCTGACCTTCAATATCTCATAGGCCTGGCTTGGGTGGGCTCTGAGAAGGATTTTGAGGTTAAGACAAATACCTGAAGCATTTCCTTTGTGTGAACATTCAGTGAAAAATCAGTTCTACCTAAGGAAGATCTTGAATCAAGCTCATCAGTGGGTCTTTACTGCATCCCCCAGAGAAACGACTTTGGAATGGTGATTCTGTAACTGTCTATTTCAGATTCAAAATGTGTATTACCACTCCTCCAGCAAAAAAAATAAGTAGAATCTTCATGAAAACTCTTTCCTCTTCAACAGTTTCTGTAGTTGTTTCTGTACCAATTGACAGAGGAAATAAGGAGGCAGAAAGACACAAGGTTATTTATTACCCCTTAAACAATAATTAGAGTCACAGAAACTGTGGCTTAAGATCATACAAGGCAAAATGTCTTTGCAGAGCACTGGCAAAAGATGGTTAACCATGTTTTCCTCTAAAAGAAAAGCTGTTTCTAAAAGAGACTCTGCAGAATTGTATTGTTAAGCATTTAAAGTTTATCTGGTTTTGGAAAAGCTTTCTTCTGGCAGAGGAAATTTTAAGTATTCAGAGCCATAAAGGTTCTCCATGAGGAGCTGCAGAGATGTACTTTCCCTCAAAAAAAGGCACTGAGTAAGAGACATCTAGTTCCAGCAAAGATCTGCCTAACACTGACAACAAAATTAAACATCTTCTGCCGGGCTATTTGCAGCAAGTAAGTCAATTTTAGGAATTAAAAATAAAGTTAAATACACCAGTTCTTCCTCAATCCATTGAGGGCTTGGCAAATGAGTTTTCACTGCAGTGCAGGAGCCACCTCATCTCAAAGTCAACTGAGCACTTGTTGGAGTTATTAATGGTTCTAGATAGAGGGACAGGACACAGAGTTATTTTGTTTGTGAAGAACAAACTTCAATGTTTTCCTGTATTTTTTGCCTAGTACAGACTTCCTTTAGTGGGAGGCTTCCAGTATTTTTTTATTCTTACTGAGTTGTAAATGCAACAAAAAACTCTACTGTGGTATCCCCAATTCACAGAGAGGCTAGGGAACAAAATATTTCCTTTGCAAGTTAGTCCTGGTTTTTTATCAAGAGATTTCTGGGTCTCAGAAGCCATACCAACCTACATATATAAGCTGTGGTTATATATATTTTTAAATAGTCGACTTACTTTCCCTTTTCAACTGTGTTGAGTCCAAAATTCTTTTTTTTTTTTTAATTTTCTTTTTTTAAATTCTGGATGTTATCTCTAAGTAAATAAAGATTCTTGAATGGCCACACAGCAGTTGTAAACAATGGGTGCAAATTCTATGTATTCAGAACATACCTTTGTGTCCAAAAGCCTATTTGCTTTTCCCCAGTTAAATCAATTGGTCTCACTACCTACTTTTCTAAGCAGATTTTGCTTGAGAAGATATTTTGTAACAATTGGCAACCATCTGCAGTTCTGCAAGGGAAATCTGGGTAGGCACTTCCAAAGACTGTCAGCTTCATTTTTTTGGACTTGGAAAACTTCAAGAAAATATTTATTCTAGTCATGGTCAGCTGGCATTGCAATAGTTTCAATTTCATAATAGATCCTCAATACAGCAATATGTTCTGAGGTTTTTTCTCTTTTCCCACTGAACTTGGAAAGAGCATATTTTAGCAAATTAGAAAATACTTCAAGAGTTAATTTCAGTGGGATTACTGCAGGGAAACAGAGAATAGGTGTTCCTAAACTGAAGCTTTAGCTTTACTTAAAACTATAATTTCTTCAAAATGTTTAGGCAGAAAAGTGATTTTCAAGTTTGCTGTATACTTTTACTGATCACTTAAGGTGTGTGCAAATGATTATATTATTCTATTGAGTTAACAGGCTAAATTTAGGACCCAGGTGCAAAGATTTAAATCCAAACTTTTGTCCCACTGATTCAATTAATTTCATTCTTAACTATTTACTTGACTTATAATGGCAGACATTAAAAATACGCTAAATTTTTCTTTGCTCTTAGGGAGGTGTATGTCTTCTTATTCTAAGAGACAACAAATTCAGAAAAAGCCATGTACTGGCATGAATCTTCATCTCATGTAAGGAAATACCCCTGTTTCTCCTCTTTTCTAAAATAATAGTGCACTCCACATTGACAATATAGCAGATAAACAGAATGGAGACCTGTGAAGAATAACTGCTCATTACTCTTCCTGGACTATTACAGCCAGGAGTTAATAGTGTTTACAGGTTGCATTTTTGTTAGGATATGCTTCTGTAAGGGACAAGAAATTGGGAAGGATCTCAGGCAGAAAGCTGAAGGGAAACAGGCACAGGAGCTTTGGAATGAAAATGGCACAACAGACAAAACTTCAGTATCTTGTTCAGAAGCTACCTTTAAACTCCAAGGTTTTGTTGTCACTGACCAAGCAGAGTATTTTAAACTGACTTTTTATTCAGCATCCAGCTTTAAATTGTAGCTTTACGACTTCCCTCTTGGATGATATCACAGAACAGAAATATATAACCTCTCTAGGAGGTCTTTTCTTTGTAGATTCGAAACATAATTTCAGAAATAGTGTTTTCAAAAAAGGGTCCAGGGCCAAAACATCAGAGTGAGATAGGGTCAGGCATCCTGTGTCATAAATTCCAGGAAATGGGTAGGAAGTCTAAAGGCATGATTGCACTGTACAATAGCAACTACAGGAGTATGGCAGCGCTGTGTTTGCTGCTGATTCTGCTTTCTTTTGAAGGAGTGAGTGTAGCACTTATCATGGGAGGGGAGGGGATGCCCTCATTCAAGCCCAGGATCTGCATGAGAGAAATTGCATACCAAGGCAGGTAGTGTTGTGAGATTAGTGAAACCTTTGTGGCTCTTCATGGAATGGTCCTTGGCTCTTTCATGTATTTTAATAGTAGTTCAAGAATTTTCATAATGAATATGTAAAGCCAAAATCTTAAAAATTCATAAAAATTTCAGCTAAATATGCAGAAAATATTTAGTTGCTGATGCTGAGGGAACTTAGTCTATGAGATTTAGGATATAGTTACTTCAGTGGGAGCAAAGCCAGTGAGACAGGTACACTGTGACTGCTTAATTACAACCTGCAGAAGTCTGCATTTTTCTCAACATGATAAAATGTTCTGCAGATAATTCCTTTCTTTTTTCTTTTGTGCAGTAGAAACATACTTGTGGATCATTTGGTCTACTGGTGTTATTGTCTACTGGGTCTATTTCATTGCTCCCAGTGAAGAAAGGTTCAATATTTTTTGTACACAGTATAATTTTAATCTCAGTTCAGTCTCAGTCCAGCCAATGGCTGGGAGTGACTTCAGGCAAGGCTGTCTCAGAGCCCCGTGATGGCAGCTGGGCTGGCTGCAGACTGAGGTACAGTGGGTTAACAGTGGTGAGACAGCCCTTCATTCCTCCCTCTGTGGGGCTTTCCCTCCTTGCATGTATCTGTCTCTGTATGTATTGGCAATCTCCTGGAATAGTGACTCTCCTGACTGGTATGTAAAACCTTAGAGAAAGTAATTGTTTTTGCTGTAGTTCTGAATCTCAACCGATGTGCTGGAAATTAAACTTACAATTTCTGAAAATGTAGCAAGATCTAGAAGCCTAGCAACTGACTTTTCAAATAGATTTACCAGGTTTGTATGGTATTTAATAGCTTGTGTCTTGAAAGCCATTAAATTTACATTATACTTTATCACATTACAAATAGTCATGGCCCAAACTTAACTATTTTGCAAGAACTCACTAACTTGGATTTGCATACAATTTGTCATCTGCTTTTACTTTTCATTAAAAATATTTTTTGGTATACTGCTGCTGTGATAGAAATGTAACTCAAAATTGTCTTCTTCTGGAAGAGTTATCTAAAGAGCTGAGGAGTGCTTTATTTGTAATAAGTTTGTTCAGTGTACCCCATCGCATTTTCTGCAGCCCTTAGAATCTTATTGAAGCAGCAATATGAGATTAGACCCTTAAACAATGTCACCAAGAACATTTCATTTCTGGCTGTGCAGTCCAATGTGCAAAAGCAGGAGCACGAAAATGATTCATGCCATCTATTAAAGGCTAATTTAAATACTAGAATACTGTTTTATCATTCAGATGCTATGAATTATTTCATCTACTGTAGTTTGTAAGACCAAGTTGAGCCAACTCGTCTAACCTGGCAGGAAACTCCAACCTCAAAGGATTTAAAAAAAAATTGTAATTGTCACAATAGACAGATCTTTTTTATATTTTACCTATATGGATAATAATCCTTCATACATCTTAATACAAGCCTAATGAAATCTAAAAAATAAATTTCATAGTTCATCTGCTGGTGTACTACAGAGATTTCAGAGCAGTATATTAAAATTGTATTTCTTTTTCACTGTTACTCTCTTTCTATTATCAATCAAGTAAATCAAACTTAGAATTCTAACTTCTTAGCATAAAATCTCACCCAGACACAATCTGCTTGATGAACAGACTTCCAACATTTTTGTTATGGAGACATAAATTATACTGATATTACCAGAGAAAAATAATTCTAGTACTTTACTCAGTGTTTTTGACAAAACTCTGTATCAGGTTATGGCTGTTAAAGAAACATAATGTTTTGTTTGAAATTCACAGATCTACGCTCACTAGTTTATTAGTTGTGATACCTGTGTCATGTTTCCTGCTTAAATATGCACTAATATAAACCAGTTTTAACATTCCCCTGTGCATGCAAGCACTCACACACACACATGCACACATGGGCACATATACTTTTCATGCCATGCGAGTTTACAAAGCTATGTGTTTTCATAGGAGAGTCTCTGGACTATTTAGTTCAGCTCCACAGAATATTCCATTTGGTATAATTTAGAAAACCATTCTTTGGACCCAATCCTGTATTTCTTGAACACCCATGGATTTCTGCAACTAACATGAATTAAAAGAGGGTCTGCTTCTTGTCCAGTTGTACCCTAGTATATTTACATCTCTTATGTGTGTAGGGATCCTGTTAGATTCTGAAAAATTACAGCAAGATTTGGAGGTTTCATTTGAGCTGTGATTACAGAGGCATTAAGTACCTGCTGAGCATAGGCCTTAGCAAATCTCCACTGATTGTCTGCCAGGCTCGTCACTGAGCATCTTTACACAGTGGGGCTGCCACATCAGTCTTTGCATGGAATTTTTAACTTCTCACCTAAATGTCTCAGCAACCTGTAAAATAAGTAGATGCCTCTGCCTGTCATACAGAAACTGTTCCAATTACTGGGAATCTTCTCTTTGCTTTGTTTTTGTTCCCTCCCCTCATATTCCCCCCTCCTCCCACCCCATGTTGTCTCGGAATTAATATATAAAAAATTATGGAAAAATAAACTGTACCTGCACACATATCTTTCTTTTCTCCACAGTAAACCATTCCTCTGTGTACACTAGAAATTTTCTCATCTACCAGAAAAGTGTTTTTCAATCCATTCTTGAATGTGGTAAGCATTTTACTTTTGGAAGAATCCAGCATCCAGAACCGAGCACCTTTGCAGGATGTAGGTGGCACCCCTATATACCTGCTTGCCTGCATGAGCCTCTCACTACAAGCTGATCCAGCTCACAGGTCTGGCCCTTGCAACGAGGTGCTGAGCAGTTGTGCATCAGGCCCTTCATATGCCCAAACCCGTGACCATATCCTCTATATTCCATCATACTGATGGCGTGGCATATGGGAACACCACCACCAACCTTCACAGAGACAGCATGAGTCTTGAAATGTTTGATCCCTTATCTTTTAGGAGGATCCCTTTGCCTTTCATGTGAAAAGCTGTTATTCTTTAAGAAGGATCACAGACTCAGACTTTACAAGTTAATCTTTACTATGTGTGCAAGAGATACCGGTGTAACCTTCCCTTGCTGTCCATGCTGAGGTGCAGCCCTCTCTGAGCAGTGCAGTACCCTGAAATGGAAAATCAAAGCAGGAAAGGTGCTACTGGCTGCCAATATTTCACCAGGAAGTTTCTGTTCCTCCTGCTGCATGGGAGACTAGCTCACAGCCTATCTCAAATGACTGTCAGATTTTCGGTGACCATGATAAAGCTTTCACTTATCCCAGCTGGGGACGCTTAGAAGCAAATAGGAATTGCAGTGGGAACCAGCTGCTCACATGTCTGTGATGAGTAGGCTCACAGGAAGATTTTTACTCAATTTCTGTGCCTTGCATTATTTAACTTACCACCTGATGTTCCTGTCATGAAGTAAATCCAGAAAATTACTAATTGCTGAGATTTTCGCTGTCTCTGTTTGTGCAGATACATAAGCTTCTGGGGAATTTAAGATTACATGAAGGAATTTTAGCACAACATTTTGGCTGGTTTCTATTCTGTGCATGGTGCTCTGGCAGTGCCTAGAGCTCTCAATTCAGTTGCTGCAGTCTGCAAGGATCCACTGTGCATTACCCCAGCCTCTGCACAGACACGTCCTGCAGGCTGATAATAATCAGGTACACGTATAGGACAATGATCATGATAAAAATCAGTGCAACTAAAACAATTTGCCTGATGCTCACAAATGTTATTAATTGATTAGCACAGTAGCTTTACATTGTGATTTAGGACAAAGACAGGTTTTTATTTAAAAATACAGATAAGAAAGAAAAGAGAAATGTGAAACTGTATTCTAACTGTACTAAATAGCATATTTCTATGCAAATGGAACATTGTAGCCACTCACACAATATGAGGAAGAAACCAATTTTAAAATCAAAATTTAAGTTGTCTGTTACGTATTCCATATTTTTCAAACAAGTTTGAAATTCATTAACGCAAATATATAGTAGAGTTTAAAAAAAACTCTGGAATTTTGTTTTGATCCAGGCTCTAACATTGGCTATGTTGTGTCACTGAGCCAGGCAGTGACACTTTTATGCAGAATGGATGGTATCTTTTTCAACATTTACAGCTACTGCTTCTGCTGTTGTTCAAATGTGGTACCCCTGAGAACATATAGTTCTCCTTAGTGTGAATTGGCTTATGAAAAATGTTTCACAGTCTACAAAACAAGCAAAGCAACAGCTTCTTATTTCAGAGGATGTTCTGAAGATCAGTTATTTTTACCATTTCCCACCCATAAGACTATCTTTATGCATTAGCACATGGAATTATATATATTGCAGTTGGTTTTTTGTTTAGTTTTGGTTTGGGTTTTTTAGATAGTTTTTTGAAAGGCAAATAATAGTTTGTGAAGAAGTTACTGCCTCTGTTTTAAACTCAGAATTTCTTAGGATTATATTTCAGCACAAGGATTTTGATGACACATTTTCAAAGACTCTCAATTCTGATATTTTGTTTTATTTACTACCAAAAAAAAAAGAGAATCAACTGGCCAGTAGAGAAGTGAAGCCTTCTAATATTCAGATTACATACATATCCTCCAGGGAATTGTTAATGTCTTGGAAGCCAGCTGCAGAATCTGGTTCTGGGAGGGATGGATCTTCAGAGGCTTAGCAAGTGCTATCTATCCTCTTATAGGGAAGGGCTGGTAAGTCAACCCTTCGCTCTTCTGTGAGTCGTCGAGCAAATAGTCCAGCAGATGGATCTGAGGTTCCTTCAGACTTGTAAGTTCCTGACAATTCTCAATATGCTCATTAACCTTGTGCTTTTGAAGAGAAAGCCAGTCTGATGCCTGAAGGCTTTCTATATTGACATTTCTGTTGCCAGTAGAGTTGAAAGAAAATATCATTTGTTTTTTGTGGGAAAGCTGAGAAAGGAAAAAAAAAAAGTTGCTTTAAATTTCTTATTTATGCTGACATTTTCTATAAAAGAAAACAGGAAAATAGTCAGTTTTCAAACATTGATTATATTTTACAAAATGGGGTTTTCAACATTAAAAACAAATATTTTCCAGGATTCAATTTTTAACAAAGACAATCCAATTTCTTTGAAAAATTCTTGTGGGGGGACAGATGATAAGTATTTTCATTTGCAATGAAGGGACATTCTGTGTGTGAATAGGAGTTCAAACTACAACTTAAATATAGTTATTTTAATAAAAGTTTGAACTTTTGTGGTTTTTTTAATTTAATGTTTCTTTCTTTCTTATCCAGCCATGTAAAGTTTATTTTTAAATAAGAGAACACTAGTGGACAACAAAAAGTTGATGCTGGAGTTGCCCCTTTGCACACAACTGTCACAGAGAGTACCTTGCAGAATGTGGGTGCTCCTACTTTCCTTCCCTAGTTCATGAGGGGGTGTTAAGACTAAGTCCAGCTGCCTGGCTCAGGTATTTGGCACTGCAACACACATTGCAAATAGACATAATAGTGAATCTAAAGTTATTGAGCTGTTAACTTCAGAATGTGAAACACCTCTGAGCAGTTGTGTGGTCTCCCTCAAAACTGTGCAACCAGAAAAATTAGGAAGTTCTGCATATGGACGTATAGATTATTTAAATGTAAATAATGGTATCAAAGGAGGAAAACAGGAAAAAAAGGAGAAAAACAAATGGTGTGAATGATGCTGTGGGAGTGGCTTCTTGGTACTTGGGTCATCCAAAGCACTGAATCACATCCTGCAAGGACCTGTTTTGCTCTGCTAGACTGAAACGTGGATACCAAATGCAGATGCTTTTAATGGCTGACATTACACCCTACGGCATCTACACAGAGAGGCTGCCCTTTCTCTGAGTCTCTGCCCAGGCTTGCTGAACTGGTGTCTGTAGCAGCTGAGGCCTTGCTGAAGCTTGTTATGTCCCCTCATCCTTTTTGTCTGGGCTTGTTGCAACTGCTGTTTTCTGCCTGGCTTAGCGTCTTTAGTCTCTTCTTCCATGCAAAGTGCTGAAAGTAAGACAAGCATCATGGCCCCAGGAGGAGCTGTAGCCGTGAACTTAGCCAATTTTTAATTCAGCATTTCGAGGCTATAGCTGTTTACAATTTCTAGCTATGTTGACATCTAAAATGCATTGGTTAGTAAAGATTGTGACTAGTATTGCAAAAATGGAGAAAATCTCCAAGTGATGTAGAATAACACTGGCTCAAAAAACTAAAAATACGAGTAAAAGCTATTTATTTTTTCCTAGGGAACAAAGCAGAAAATGAGAAATATCTTCACATAGCCTACCAAAACACTGATTTGTAAAACATTAATTTGTTAATGGTACTGAATGAAGCTCAATGCCTAACATGCAGAATTAAAGGTTATTAACAAGTGTGTACTCTTGTTTATTTCACTTTTTTGCACACGTACTTGTCACATTTTTCCTCTTATGAACATCACAGAACCATCTCTTTAGCAAACTGAAAACAACTAGCAGCATTCAATGAAACTGATCTTCACTGCACATTAGTCATGCAGCTTCTATGTCTGTAGCTGTTCCTGCCTGCAGTCAGGAGACTCAAGTACCTGTAGCATAAGAGAATGATGGCAAGGGAAAAATGAAGCTGGAATCAAGAGAGAGCAGCTCAAAATACCTTTCAAGATTAACCTTACTATTCTGATTTCTGAACTGGATGCAGATTGTTCAGGCTTTATTCTATTTTTTAATGGAAACATAAGAAAACACGAGCAGAATGCATCTCTGCTATGCAGCTGCCTTTTCTGTTCATCACCTTTACTTTGTCACGAGTCATCTTACACAGTGGCAGTTAATACAAGCAATAAATATAACTACAGCCCTCTCGTCTTTCCTAAGCTAGTGGTTGTAAACCCACAGTTCTCACCCTGGCAGGCATGCATTTTTCCCATTTGTTTGTTCTCTCTTTTAAGACCAGCGTGCTTCTTACTTTCCCTTTACATGCACAGAAATGTCATACTACAGCCAGCACAGTTTGTGTATTACCTGATAATGGGAAATGAATCAAGCTGTGTGCTGCTCTCTGCGCCTTGCAGAGTACCATTATTACGTGATAATAGTAGAGATAGATCAGTATGGCAGAACATATGTTTGATTAGTATCTCCCAACAAGGGCCCAAATTTTATTGGTATTTAATACCAGTAGGCATCAGAACAGAGATCATCAGCTTAGTGAGAATCTATGCTAGGCTTAGTATGATTATCACTACTCATAGCCTTGGGTATTGGATATTATTATGGCAGTAGTAATGTAGATTTGTAATGTCATGCTAGTGGCTTGATATCCATCTTTGCTGAATTTCATTCTGCCTTATATATTTTAAATATATGTAATATGGAAAACAGAAGATACCTAAATGCCCAGCAGGATGACGACAGAATATGCTCTAAAGTTGTAATTCATTGCACATTTTCAAACAGCTGTGGTTTTACATCAAAATTCTTGATGCCTCTGCATGTTTTAGTTCAACAATTTGATAATATATGGCAGAAATACTATCATTTATATAAGTTAAAGAATTCAGCTCAGTTGAAGAGTTATTGTAGGCAACTCTCATAGGAATGGCAAAAGTAATCACAAAACATAAATTTAAATGAATTTGAATCGTCATTATGTTTGACAAAACAGAAATTGGGCAAAAAAATTGCCTTTAAGTATTTGGTTTTTTCCACTGTAGCATCTCACTATTTCATCAGAAATTTAATAACACTTATCCTTCGACCACGATCTCACTCCCCATGTGTGGTATCCTTGAAGAAATTTTGCTATTATTACTATTATTATTATTACTGTTAGTAGTACTTCCAGAGAATATATGTTTAACCATTCTACCCCTGGGCAAGATCTCCCTTTGCACCCAGTGCTGTATTAACTCAGAACAAAAAGGTATCCCAGCCAAAAGCTTAGAAATCAAAGCACAAGACTACTTTGGTAGGCAAGCCAGGTAAAAAATGAGCAACAGTCTGCCTCATGATTGCATTTTTGAAGAAACTACCGAGAAATTGTTATTATACATGTTTTTAAATGGTTAAAATACCACACACACATAAAAAGCCATTGCAGATGAAGAGGAGGGAAATGATGATTAAATTATGTGAGAAAAGAAAGGCCATTTTCTGAATGATGGTGGAATCAAACACATTCTCCAGAGCTGCAGGAAGAGGAATCACAAGAGAGGAAAGCAGAGACATGAGCCTGGATGTTCACGGAGAGCTTGGCACTGAGCTTGGAGCGGTGCTGAAGGAAAAGGCTTCCCTGCCCAGAGTCCTGGGAGCTGGCATGGGGGTGTACAGGGAGTTTACACCCAACATGCAGGGAAGAGGCTGAATCAGATGAGACATTCTCCGGTGAGAGGGGCAGTGCTGGCCACTCTCCCATCCTCGCTGGGGAGTTCCTGGCAGATGCAAACCAGGGACATGGGTTCTGTTGCTGCAAGGCCACGTGCAGAAAGGCCTTCAGAGAGGAATCTGCTGATGCCACCTGTAGAAAGAAAATAGGAAGTGTGCTCCTTTGCATACTCAGGGGAAAGGGAAACTCTTGTGTGTGTCATAGCTACTCCTCATTAACCTGTTTGTAAACAAATAATTAGTTTAATCTGGAGTGTGTGTTACAGGATAAAATGTTGGTGGTGGAGTAGCCACCAAAATTATAAAGGGCCATGAGGTGATGCTTTGCAGCATAGATCTGATCATGGGCAATTTACTACAAGGTGAAATAATAA
The DNA here is from genome assembly GCA_013400975.1 of Atrichornis clamosus. Taxonomy (NCBI): domain Eukaryota; kingdom Metazoa; phylum Chordata; class Aves; order Passeriformes; family Menuridae; genus Atrichornis; species Atrichornis clamosus. The sequence continues at coordinate 65,925 of WBMZ01014537.1, forward strand.
TATTTATTTCTTGCCTAAGTCATCAGGAAGATCTGTTTCAGGGAACTGAAGAGATTTCAGTAGAGAGCTTGACTAGCCAGAGAAATTAAAAGCAGTTCAAAGATATCCTAAGAGAGAAAAATCAGTCCTGGGAAATAATGATGTGAGGTGTTTGTCAGTTTTTTTGGCAAACTAGCAAAGGAAAATTACTAGGTAACTTAGCTAGATAGCTTCTCAAAGTAACTTAGAGCCTAGTGAGAAATCTTGATTTGAAAAAGCATGGAGACTTTCTGTGAGACTAAAAATAAGCAGTCACTGAAGGATTTTGTGAGCTGGGAAATGTTACACTTTAGAAATTTCTGTCTTGGGTAAACTGCTCTCAAAGTGACCAGGAATGCTAGAATGTCAAGAACTTTTAATAATTTTAGAAGCGGCAATAAGGTTGCTCTGAACCCCAAAAGTGAGTGCCATGGGCACTCAAAATCCACATGGCCATCTAATTTAATATTGAATTCACCCAAGAATGAACATAAAAGCAATAAGATTAAAAGTACCTTTAATCTCAGCAAAGGATAAAAGGAAAGAGTGAGAATGTCAGGTAGATTAATTAAAAGAGTCACAGTGAACAATATTAGGCAGTAAATAACATTAGGGCATACCATAATTACCATTTCTAAGAGTTATTTATCACCAAGTAACCCTTTTTGGTCTAGGCCAGTCTTAATCCCCGTGGGCTCATCTACTTTTCTGGAACAGCCACACCTTTAATTATGTAAACCTTTAGCTTTCTTAATTTTTAGTGCTGATCTGTGCTTGGACAAGTTATTGTTGCATTTTGGTTAGATCCTTCCAGCCCTCTGGCCCCAGTCTCTCATTTCTTTGTTGGGTTTCTGAACTAGAGTCTGAGACAGTGCTTGCACTGAAGCACCATCCATTTGTAACTCACTCAGCTTTTCAGGGCTCTCAGAGCCACCAACTGTGTGTTTCTGGGGGGCTTCCTTGTGGCACTCATTTCCAGTTTGATTTGAAAAGTTTGTTTCTCCTTCTTTCCTTCACCCTTTTTTCTCAAAGTAGCAGCACATTATAGTGTCCTGTAAGGACAGGGATGAGCTTCCTTGCTTCCCTTAATACCTGCTCCTTGTAAGAAGTAGGACATCTTTCAATTCTGATGTAATATTCTTTGCATTGTTTTGTAGTAACAGCCAAGCAAATGTCACAGGAAAACCTGCACTTTTTCCCTCTACTCCCAGTGTCCAACTGACTTGTATGTTATAATGAAAACCATTCCCCTATGGAAAATGACTATTTCGTTCAAGGGAAAATGTTTACAAATGTTGACTCTTTACAACATTCTCTTTAAAAAAATCAAAAAGGGAATAAGCATTTTGAGGGGTTAAGAAATGACCAGAAATGTTTCAGTTATGCATTTCAAAAGACTTTTTTTTTTTTGTAACAGAATTCATTGTCTTTAAATATATATAAAAGCTTAGTAAAATATTTAAAAGGTCAAATTCAGACAAGAATGATGTGCTATTACTGAGCCAACATTCTTGAATTAATACCAATATAAGAGTTTTCAAAATACTAAAAATTAATTCCTCAAGATATGTCTGAAACACTACATTATTTACATGCTCAGAACATGAGCAAAAAGAAGCTACATCTCTTTTTACTGGAAAACACTACTTCCACTACCCAGAGAACACCCCTATTGGCTAGATGTGTTGAAGGACCTTCACCTCTGCTCCTCAGGTTCTGGGGCAGTAACTCATCTGACTTAATTTTGATTTTTTAAACGTTTAGTCAAAGTTCACTGCTCAGACTTCCTCTGAAGACACTGAAGAAACCTGAGCAACTCCAAAGAGCCCATAGAGTTGGGAAGAAGTGCTTTATGGAGAAAGTATCTTGTCTTAGAAGGAGTCCAGACAGCCAGATGGAGCCTATGGTTAAAGGAGGCTAGGAGATGACCTTTAATTTAAAAGTGTCTTGTTACAATGTTGACCATAAGTACAGAAGTAATACCAGCCTTACCTTTTCCCACTCTGAAAAAAGGAGAGGTGAGAAGAGCTAGTGGAACGCAGAGCTTTGCATGCTGCTTGCCTCAGAACTGAACTGAAGAGTATTAATTTTTCTTCTCTCTTCACCTTTTTCTTACAGGTATTTATAGCTATCAAGATATATATCTCTGTACAGATATTCCATCTTCACATCACAAATGATATAACCTCTCCTTAGTGAAATTCAGTTTTCTAAAACTGAAAGATCAGTCCATAAGCATAGGTGCCTAATATATTAAGAATTTCTTGAACACCTGAGTGATATGCAAGAATTGGCTTAGGATGCTAAACTGACAACAGCTCCAAAAATTTTAGTCTTTTGTATACAGTGATAGAGCTCTGCTGCTTAAACAACCTTGTTATAGTGCCTCCACTAGGCATAAATGCTACATTTTTATCCTACATTGGCCAAGATTATAGTCATTAACATGTTGTGAAGACTGAAGGTATAATTTAACTAAATTCTAATAAATCAAGGTAATCCCTAAACTCCCACGCAGTGTTCTTCTCAATTTGTTTAAATATGTGAAAACTGTATCTTCACTGATTCTGTATCTCTTTTTACCTGGTATGTGGTCATAGCACACATTTTTTTCCCTAGCTTGGGCACACTATTACATGTGGTATGTCTAAGTGTGTAGTGGAGTTTGCCTTTTATGCAAGCAAGGCTAATGCGTAAACACTGAGAGAAACTCATCTTGCTAAGTTTAAGACACATTAGGAGTATTCTGATCTACCTACACTATGCTTCTCACACGCCTTAATTGGAGCCTACTAGCAGCATATTTAGAATATATTTAAATATTCAACTCCATGCAAGGACTCCCAGTACTTCAGTGTTATGGCTGCAATATTCAGTTATACTGTATAGCCTCTTTTCCACACAAAAGAGACCAGAAATGATTTTAAATGACAGGACAATGTGATGATGAAGGTGTGAGAAGCCTAGAAAATTTGCTTCCTGTATCAAAGTAGCAGTGGAAATACATTTTTAAAGATGGAGCATTTGAAATGAATACCATAAAAGCACTCATTAATATGCTGTTGTATTTATAATAATACCTCTCATTTTTATTACAACACAAAAGTGCTGTTACATCAGCTGCTCTTGTTTCAAATCTTCTGCAAAATGACCAAGCCCGTTTATTACTTAAGCAAGAAAATACATAATGCCTTGCAAGAAGTCTGCTTACCTTTGACAAAATCTGCAGAAAGCTTGTGCTGATGAGGGTGCTGAGCATCAGACAAGATGACAAATCTCTTCGGCTTCCAGAGTGAGTCAGGGGCACTGAGCATCTGGCAGGATTGACCCCTGCATAGAAAGGAAGCATTCAAGGTCAGCACGTGGGGCTCTGTCACAATTCCTTTGATAGTTTCAGTCCATAAATGTAGGAGTGGGTATGTTGCTTTCTTCTGGGAGTTTTTTCCCCCTGTACGATATGTGGTAGCACATCTAACAGTCTGCAAATATGTATTTAAAATGGGCTTTATGCAGCAAGAAATCCAGATATCTCTAAAGACAAATTGCTTACAAGTTCAAAATAGTCACCTTTCTGACCTAATTGTTTTAGAGCCCACTATGCGAAGCTTAGAGTTTGGAGGATCAGATGTGTCCTCCCATCCATCTGCATCATGAATTCTCATCATGCCACGGCAGGGAGAGTCACATATTCTGACTGACTTCAATGGAAAGACTTATTTCCTGTATCAAGTTAACAGTGAACCATTCCTGGAGCAAGTGAATTTGAGGACAACATTTTGGCCTGTAGGCCAAGTTCCTCAGGACAGAAACACTGGAGGAAAGGCAAAACACCACTCACATTTGCAGTGTGGGATAAATAAATAATATTGGCCAAAAGTGAAACTGCACTGAAAGTCAGCTTTGCTATTAGTACAAACAAGGAGCTCCCTGTGCAGTGAGTAGAATAAATGAAATCTGGTTTCCTATGGGCTTGTGCCTCACAGTTGGATTCTCTGGTGTCTAGTAAAGTGTAAGCCCCATTTAAAAGGTTTTTTTGCATTTCAGGCATTTAGGCCATCTATCTCCCACGGTGTGAGCTCCTCTGAAGCCTGTTCCTAAATGGAGCATGCTAAGAAGTGCTTTTTCTTCTGGGCAGCAAAGCCTTTTTACTAAACTTGTGGAATTTTATCTCTTATACCCTTTTCTCACTGACTGAGGTTGGCCAACAGGTTCAAAAGTTATAGATACAGTCAGACAGACAGCAAGCCTGAAAGTATGGGCACTAAGAGATACATATATATGTAGATAATGTGATGTTATTGAAGATATGTCAGACTGATCTGGGCCCCCTGCCTGTTTGGTGCCAGATCATAACTGGCCCATGTAGAAGAAATTCCCAGAAGATCATGTGGGCTTTGATGAGATCCCAAACAGGAGTGTGAGTTCTTCACTTCTGGCCCAAGCTGCCCTCATGAAGCACCTCAAAATACAAGCGTGCTTTTTGCACATCCTTTCTGGAACATTTCCCTGTTGAGGGAGGCTCTGAATGTCTCCTGTCTACTGTGCTGGGCTCTCATGGAAAGCCTGAAATATGTTAATTCCTACTAAAATCAACGAAGATTAGCTTTATAGTGAGTTATTTTACTCTCTTATGACTAAGATAATTTTTTTCAAGCCATTACTACCTAGGAGTTTCTTTTGTGATATTTCTCGCTGTATTTTTTACTTCTAAAATTGCAACCTTGCTTATGGCTTCTAATGACCTATTCTGGAAATTTTAGCCTCCTTCAAACTGCAGGGAAAAAAGTGGATTTCATGTGAAGAAGAAAATTTTTTGCCTGACAGAAATTGAGGCTCTGGTCTGAAAATTCCTCTGAGGCTGTGGAGGCTTGTGCCACTTTCTGCCAGTAAGATTATGCTGGGTAAGTGGATTGTGACTCAAAAAAAATGACTCAGTTGTGTAAGACATATGGATGTTGCCATTTTGCCAGCACTTCAAACACAAAGCATCTGGTCACTGCCAGTCATTAGGCAATTTAACACATCAAAAGAATTGAGGCAGTTACCTGATTTCTTCCATATCTGATGAGTTAATCCAATATAATTTCTGGCCAGTCTTAAAACAGAATGAGAATAAATATTGTAGGAATAAATTAAAAGAGATCAGTGAGAAAAGATATTAAATTCTCCTCATTAATCTGCCATGGAAGCACGATTAAAATAATTACAGTTTAAAATTTTACACAGGTTTCATTAAATTCCAACCAGACTTTTCAATAAAGGATTACTGCTCAATGGCAATTGTTAGAGATGCCATCTAAGAGGGCAGTTGTATTATCTGTATTTTATAGTCATGTAAAAATGTAATAACTTTTGGTCACAATTAACTGATATCATTTGAAGCTGGAATATTGATTGGCAATCACACATAGCAGCCCTAAGTGATTAACAGGAGATTCTTCTAATGGTTGCTGGACATGAATACTCCAGGTACTTAGTCATCAGTCCCCTGCTGACTTTTGCTAGGAAGCAAGCAGATTTTCCAGGCTGTTTTCCTCTTCTGCCCAGGCTGACGTAGAGAGAGAGAAACTGAGTAGTAGGTACATGCATGCTCAATACAGGTGTACTGATATGGAGGAAGAGGAATTTGTGTGGTTCAAGATTTGACTGCCTTTCTTCCAGAATCAGCAGGGATGAAAGCGTCCTGACAACTTCCTGTTCCTGACTGGTGTCTGCAGATGGCACAGTTGGCAATGTATGCCTAGAGCAATGATCATGCTACATTGTTCATCTACTGAGTTCTTTTTGATGAGCAAAGGAAGCCTGAAATGAAAATTTCATAGCCCTGAGAATGAAGTACCACGGATGCAAGACTGCCATTTGCAGTTCTTGCGTAGTATGTGTGTTTTCACTTGGATGACTTATAACTCATGATAAGTAAAAGTTGTTTCTAGACCTGGAAGAGTATCCCAAGCTCTAGGATAAAAGGACCTCGACACCTGTGTGCAGTTTTGGTCACCACAATGTAAAAAAGACATGAAGCTGTTAGAGAGCATCCAAAGAAGGGCAACGAAGATGGTGAAGGGCCTTGAGGGGAAGGTGTATGAGGAGCAGCTGAGGTCACTTGGTCTGTTCAGCCTGGAGAAGAGGAGACTGAGGGGAGACCTCATTGCAGTTACAACTTCCTCGTGAGGGGAAGGGGAAGGGCAGGCACTGATCTCTTCTCTGTGGTGACCAGTGGCAGGACCCAAGGGAATGGCCTAAAGCTGAGTTGGGGGAGATTTAGGTTGGACATTAGAAAAAGGTTCTTCACCCAGAGGGTAGTTTGGCACTGGAACAGGCTCCCCAGGGAAGTGGTCACAGCACCAGCCTGACAGAGTTCAAGAAGCCTTTGGGCAATGCTCTCAGGCACATGGCGTGACTCTTGCGGATGGTCCTGTGCAGGGCCAGGAGTAGGACTTGATGATTCTTGTGAATCCCTTCCAACATAGCATATTCTATGATTCTGAGACATGTATTGTTCTACCAGATACACCACGCGAGAACCATTTGTTTAGTCACTGACTGCAACGATTTTGGTTAGTTTTGGTTTTCTTGTATGCCACTAAGTTAAGGAAAACTCTAGGAAAGAAACAGGGAAAGCACATTTAGGACAAGAAAAATCACATTTAAAATTTTATGTAAGTTTTTGGAAATGCAACCTGTTTAAACTTTCAAAGCTAGATAAAAGCAAAGTTGCAAGTCTTTATTCTCTTTGTGAGTTGTCAGGAAGTTAGGATAAGAACTTGGACGTAAAAAGTTTCTTTATGTCCTTCTGTTTCTTCTATATTCAATGGTCAACTATGATTTTCACTCAGGCAGAAGTAAATTATTTGGGTTGACAACATTAAAAAATACTTTCATAAACCTCTTTTCTATTCTTCAGGTAATTTGTTTTTCATTTGAGTTTCCTCTTGCCTGTTCAATTCGTGTTGGCTTTGCTCTTCTAGGGAAATATTTTCTTCCTATGAAATTTGGCATTTAAAAGTCATTTGAAATGTAGAGTTCCTGAAAACAAGAATTAAAATCTTTTAGAAGATTGAAACTAATAATTATAATATTAAAAGAAATAAAGAGGTTCAGCCATAAGCAAACCTAGTTTTACCATAATGTTTTAATTTAGAACCACTAATTCTTACAAAGACAAAACCTTGCTGCCCTGCTCACAAAGTCGATGAAATTATACATACACAGTTGTTATCACACTATCATCCTTTTTTATTATATCCTGTTGGAGATACTCCTGTGTCTTTCTCCATTTTCACTATGATCTTTTTATTTCTGTATTACTACATTTAATTGTTAAAACAAAATATAACTAAAATTTAAGGAGAACAGAAATAAGAGTTGGAAAATCCATGTTAAATGAATAAACTTATTCTTACTGCTAGTAAGAATATTTTCTTTTCCTCTGAGCTACCTGAAAGAGGTTTTTTCCCAAAGAAACAGACAAAACTTTGAAATTTAGTCCTTCAGCTCTTCAAAAAAGACAAAAATTGTCCTTAATATATATATTCCTTTCAATTTATTTTTTCTTTGTTGTTAAGCACAAAATCACTTTTAAGCACTTTTTGTAAAGAAAAAACCATTTTTTTCCTAATTTGCTCAAACTTAAATGAAGTAATATAAATTTTGTGTGCTGTTTTAAATGTACATGGCAAAAACAGATGTATAGGTGTAACGTTTAATGAAATTGCTTAGTAATTAAATATTCTATGATTTATTTTTAGCTCCTTACAAGATTTCAGACCTGACATTGAACTGAATTTGGCATGTTTCTGATTTCTGGTGAATATCTATCATGATATAGAATCCTGATAAAGTTAGTGCTGTGTACTTGACCATATAAAATGTATTTATTTGTTTTAAAGAAAATAACATTGTAAAAGTGAGAGTTGTCTTTTGAGGAATAATACTAAAAGGCAGTACAAAATAGACTTTTCTATACTTACGCCTAAATCTAGTCACAGTAGCAAAATGCTGTATAGCAGTCAATTAATTAGGGTTTCCTTTTCTGAGTGTAGAAAGTAAAATATTTGACAACATGGAGTAATGAGGTGGTAAAAGGAAGATCCCCTTCTTTCACAGAGGCTTTTGAGGCACAATTTGGCCTGTGTTGGTGTGCTGAAATCATGTGCAGGTTCTATGCCTTGTAAGGCTGCACAGCTGAACCTAATTTTACCATATTGCAAAGACCGGAATCTTCAGCTAACATCTACCACATCCTGGCCCCTTAATCTGTGTATTGTATGGTGGCACCTCCCACAGTAAAAGTTCTAATATTCTCACAGAACCTCAAACTAATTGTTATTGCATGGCAAACATATGGAACCACAATTCATATTTACTAGTATTAGCTGATTGCACTGAATATATTTAATCTTGTTTTCACCACTTGATTTTGTTTTCAGTTAAACTTTCCCTGAAACAAATGCTCTTTAAAACTTACTTTAGGAGTACTGTATCTTGTATCAAGATATGCTTTCAAAATCATATTTTTGAAAAACAAAAATCTCTTTCAAATTATCAAACACTGGAAGTAGGAATGATGCAGCAGTAAAATAAGTTACTGATGTTTTGTGTTCTTTCACAGGTACTTTTTGTTACTCAGAAGCTACCTATTTTCATAGCATCACGGACCTACCGTAGTTGACTTCTCTGTTTTGCTTTCCTCAGATCTTCAGGCTGAGGTGTTCATACAATCAGTCCCAAACGCACCTTACTCACTGTGAGTCAGACCGTTTTCAAAGTTTAAATAGGAGATTTTTGTTGGCTTAATTAATTTAGATGGAAATAGGTAAGGAAAAACTCACCCAAAGAGCTGAGAAGGCAGATTTTAGCAAGGTGGTTACTGCCACTATGAGAGCTCCAAGCAGGATGGAGTGGATTGAAAACTGAGGCTAAGGGCAGTGCAAGAGGTTCACCAGACAAGATTGCAGCTTCACTGCTTGTTGTGTGCACTGGGACTTACTCTCGTGTCTCAGCAAGGGTCAGACAACATTCTTCTGCAAACAACCCCTTTGTGGGTGTTTGAGGTACAGAGCAAAGTTGAATAGTTCCTAATTTGGTGGTTCTAGTGTGGGATGGAAACACAGAGTGAGGGTTATTCCCCACAAGTAGGAAACCATCAAGTTTTTGATTTGAATTCTAAATGATTAGATTATCTTTGGTTAAGCTTATTGATAACCAGATGCTCCTGCTATACCCTTGGAGTCTGGGAACATTCAGGCTTGGAGTCAGGATTTGAGGACATCTTTGATTTGATTCACACTTGCTACTTGTGTACTTGCTGCCAACATTGTTTAGATAATGCAGCACATCTGACAGGCTCTGTAGGAAAAGCATGTCAAACAATGATGCTTTTTGTTGTGGCCCGGCTGGAATGTTAAACCAGACTTTAAACTATAGTGGAGTCAAGAAAAGATTAAAAAGTTTTTTAACAAAGGCTTCAAATGCAGAAATTAAGCAACTTATTCCTTCCACATCACAACCCTTGGATCACAGCCAGGGTAACATTTACAATGTATTGAAGGAGCTTATTCATCCTTCAGATAAAGAGATTTTTTTTGGTTTGGTTTGTTTTAAAAAAGGGAACATATTTGCAGCTCAAAATCTTGATCTGCCCAAGTGTGCCAGAATCACACTGCTTGTTAGTTCTCAAAATTATTTTATTGCTCATGGGAATATATCAAGAAATATATTACAATCTTTTTTATCATATACTTCTGGTCTGTATAATTCAATTCTTACATCTGAACACCAGTGACATAACTGATTGCTTTGACTTCTGGTGTAACACAGAACGAAGAACATCAGACAATATTCCACATTGTGTTTCAGGTAAAGTGCATTTTTTAAGATATCTGATACTATTTTAAAATCTTCAACTCAGATCCCACAGACATACAAGCATTTTTTTTTTGAGGGGGGGAACAAGAAAAAACCCAAACAAATTAAAAAAAAAACCCAACAAAAAAACATCCCCAAAACTGTACAGTACTTGTTTCTAGAAGGTGTTTTAAAAACAATTCAGGAAAACAAGAATCTTTCATGCAAGACTCCCACGGTTACTGCACTCAGGAAGTGTGAATACTTGGGTCACTTCACTCCAGAGTGAAGCAAGTTTCAACCCTTTGCTTTCTACTTCTGAGAAGACTGTCTGAAACATCAAACAATATCATTGATGAAGGGAACTTCATTCTACTGAAGGTGATTGCTTATACCAAGAGAAGAGTGAGCAATGGCAGATGATAACTCTATCTTAGCAGAAGTGAAGCTCGTGAAGAATGAGGCTTGGGGAGCATTTTTCTGTAAGAAACACAAATTGAACTTTGAATTTATGACTGAATTATACCACAACATGAGAGAGAATTCATGACATGTCTAGATAAACTAAATGGTACAAAGATGCAGGTACTACGACATTATCTTAGTAGAGCATAAACTACTTTTTTTTCACTATGTGGATGAAATGTAAAAAAAAATTTTCTTCTTCTATGAAGAGAAAAACAAATATTATTTCTCAAATTAGGAAAAAACAGATGAAAAGAACACCACTAACATAATAATGAGCTTGTATGTAGCTGTGTGACTGAAAGTGTCTTCTCCATTACAGGTTGCAGTAATATCAAAAGGATTCCTGAACACTAACTGATTTTAGGGTTGAATGAACAGATATAAATGTATCAACATTTTTCAGCTATATGCACATACCAGTGGTTGATCCAGCTAGAAGACAAAATTCACCAATCCAAGACATTTACACTTTGCCATTTACAGGTCTTACAAGTATACCTCCGGCTTTTCAAATGCATTCCTCTCACACACAAGGACCAGATGGGCAGCCCCTCCACCCTGTACTGCAGCTGCTCTCATTCTGCTCCGGCAATCACCTACCTGCTCCATCTTCAAATTACATTCAGTGTTGATCCAGGGCATTTTTTTGATTGCAAATGTGAGCCACAAAGATTTTTACATGACTCTTTCATTCATTCTCTTCTATGGATATCTGTTAGGATTAAGCACTATGAACTATATTAATAAACAAATAAATCCCACAGCAAAAACCTGTCTTTAATCATGTATGACTATTCAGCTGGATATTTCCGTCCACAGCTGAGTCTTTATAGTAAACAATAGACTTATTGTGGACTATAAAGCTGTGTGGAGAGACCTCTGACATAGTAATGATGTAATACTTGTAGCTGTATTAAAAGGTCTGCTCTTTTTGCAACATTTTCCTTCATACTTTTCCCTATTTTAGATTAATGAAACAGAATATCTGAACTTGAATTGAAATCAATAGCAAATATCTTAGTTCACCATTTGATTACTATTATTTAGTACATTTTATAATCCATATTTGAGTGTCTAATAAAAGTTATTAGGAAAGGGAATTGTTTCCATAGAGAATAATAGCAATTCCTGATTGATAATTTCACCTGTAAATGGAACAAAGAAAGTGATTAAGAACATAGAAATGAAATTTGGCAGTTATACCCTGGTTGTTTCAAAGTGTCTGATGTACGTATGTGAGAAAATAATGGGCTATTTCAGTCTGGTGGCTCACATATCTGCCAAAATATAAGGTGAGAAAATCAGTTATGATGAAAGCAGTTCTTTTTAGGGAAAGAAGAGATGCAACTTCTTCCCTATTAGGATTTTAGGAATTCAAAACATGGGTGTTTTTCAGCTCATAATTTTTTTGTTCTGTTATATATTTCAAAATTATTTAAATTCTGTATTTTTCATTCTTTGATTTAAATTTTTTGTATTGTCTATAGTTTAAAATGTTGTCTGACACAAAAGCACAGAAGTTTTAATCGAAAATGTCAAGTTTTTGACATTTCAAAATTTTTGGCGTTTCAAAATATTCTCAGGTACTTTTTTTTTTTTTATTTCAGTCAGTTTTTTCTCATAGTTTTTGTTTCCAATAGTTTTTTAGGCATATTTAATTTTTATTAAAAATTTTGGCCCACCTCATTTACAAACATAAACACACCCACATAATACCCTTTGAGGTAGCAAAGTGTCGTTGGCCTATTCCAATAAAGCAAGATGCCAAATTATTTCTGGGGAAGGAAAGGAGAACTGAGTTTCATCCATTGAAATAACTCAAGTCAGCGAGCTCAGCTTCCCACCAAAGGCTCTTGGCATGCTGCAGACTTCGAGCTCTTACCTGTCTACAAGCTTCTTTCTCTGAGGTTTGGTGCTCCCAGCAGTACACCAGGAGGTCTTGTCCCATGTCAACAGACCACAGCTCCCTTCAGACTGCATACCCGAACTCCCTTCCCATGTCAGCAGGACAGGGAGGATGGTACAGACCCCAATCCCATCATGGTATGAGGTTGGACAGCAGCCTGATTCAGAATCTGAAATAATGTGAAGGTTAAACACTAGGGACATAGAGTTGTGTCTGTCTGTCCAAGATAAGCTTCTCCGATAAGTTCCCTCAGCTCCTCCTTTGGCTCTTTGCCTGGGGGAAGAGATGGCTGAGTGGGGTCAGGCATCAGGGACCACAGCTTTCACAAGCCATCTGTTTCACATATCTTCTCTTCACACATGCCTGTCACAGACAGTTATGGAAGGCCACAGGAAGGTAGAAGTACGTTTTTGCCCAGACAGGAGAGTGGATTAAGTGTGAGAGATGTATGCCTGGGGTGGAGGAATTTACTCCACCTGTGTACACAACAGTGTGAGCTGTTGGGTGGGGATGACTGTCTTCTCTATCTCTTGTCAGATAAACAGAGCACATTGTTCTTCAAGTCAAGGAATTGAAACCAAATTGCTTTTCAAGCAGGGAATTCAATTCCGTAGCAAATGTAGGATTCTGTAGTGACAACTGCCACATGTTATTTCATGGTCTCCTGAGGTATTGCGCCAAAGGTAAGAGGCAGAAAAGAACTCTCTATCTGGGCAAATGGATATAAAATGCATGGACCAAACTAATGAACAGGAAAAAACAATGCTTTCTATGAAAAATAATCTAGCTCAAGCACTATTTGAAACAATCAGTGAGAGCCAGCAACAAGTAGTCAGCTTTTATTAGTATTTGACCTGCCTTACCTGGCTTTAGAAAAGGACCTTAATTATTTTCTTTAATTGAAAGAGCCAGACTTATCAATTACTTTACTCACATAAAATATTCCTGTTAATGTTTAAACATCATGAAATGCTTAGAAATTTGTTAGCAATATCAAGGCAATCCAATATATTTACAAACTTTCCAATGATTTGGCTTTCAGCTACAATGCAGGAAATCCATGCAGACTTTGTGACTTTTAGCAAATATTCTAAATCTGTCTCCTGCAAGTGCAAGTACATAATTTACAAGGAAGCATGCTGCGGGATTAAGCACAACACAAAATTTAAGCCATGTGTCCCTCGGGACCACCCCAAACACTTTTGTTTGTAACAAACAGCTGCCAATATGCTAAAGTCAGCTTGGTTCTTATGACGTATTTGCTTGATGTTTTGACAGGTAAATCTCTGGTTTTAAATTGGTCATCCTGTGTGCTTCTTCACAGCGGTTTATGACTCCAGAGGTTGATGGTAGAATATGGAGTCTTTCACCTGTAATGTCTTTGGTCTGTATCCACAGTAAAGAGAAGTGCAAAATCTTCCATATCCCTTTTTATTTTCCCAGTGAATTTATGGTGAGAAGACAGAAGGAGCTATTTGCAGTATGCAACAGAATGTTTAATTTCTCTGCAATCCTGCATGCCATTTTGGGCCTTAGTTGTTCAGCTGAAGCTCACACAGGCGATGAAACCCGTCAACACTGGCACTACCTGGAACTCCTGTGAACACTTGCAGCATTTGTCTTTCTGTGTGCCACTGCAAAGTGGAGTGTTGTCTTGCCAGAAAGATACCACCCCACGAGTGACACTGAAACAGAACATGAGCAGGCTGTGGAGAAATTCCTGTTGACTTCATCACATATAGACTGAATTTAGTTTCCAATATTGTCCGTCTGGATATCTAGAAAAATAATTCTTGTAAATCCTACATGTTTTCTGTTACCAAAGAAGAGGACCTGCATTTGTAAAGCTGCTTTTTTGCAGCCCTACTCTATTAAAAGAGAAAGCAGAAATAGGAGGAGACTCCACCTTAGAATTCATAGATTCTGACAGAGGCTTTTAAGTGCTCTGAACAAACCAAAAACCATAACAGGGGTTTTATTGACAAGCAAGCAAGGAATAGCTTAGATGAGACAGATTCCTTTTCTCCCTGTAGTTTAACAGTGGCACCAGTGGGAAGAAAAGGACAAAACACATTAAATATCTTTGAAATGTTTATTTGCTTTCCATGATAACTGCATGTATCCCAGCTATAAACAATCATTGATGCTGGTGCAGATCACAAAGTGATGTGACAGAAAGAGTGGCTAGTTTAATAGAAAATTATAATAACAATGAGCAAGGTAAACAACGAAATAAATTTATATTGATGTACCAGTAAAAGATCATAGATGACCTGACTTCTTCCTACAGATTTTTCTAGCTGTTCTTGTGGAGTTTAACAGCTATTTATAATTATGCTCTAGAGTTCCTGATATGGACTAATAAAAGAATATTGCACTAAACTCTACAGTATTTCTTCCACGATCAGAGGTAAGTAGATACTATGTCTGCTCGTTATTCCTCTAATATGCAGCCCCTCCACTGGGACTCAGGCATTGTCATTTCTTCCATGAGCTTTGAATCAGGTCTTTGCTTAATAGGGGAGATTTAGTTGTCCTTCTATGGTCACTGCTCTTTTTAAGCCTCAAACTTGACCAAGAACTGAAAAATTTTCCATGTAGAAAGTAATTGATGCTGCCAACACAGTGGCTTTTCAGAGATGATGCCAAGTATTTGACTTTAAAGGCAGAGAGGGATGCTCAGACCCCAACAAAAAGCCATGTAAATAGTTAAAGATGGATACCAGCAGAAGAAATAGAGTTTTCTACTAATGTGATCTGGTGTGCTTTAAAAAATCTATTTGAACATCTAAGTCTCAATCAATAAAAATTGCACTGTAGCTAGCATTTTTCTACAGGGGCTTAAAAGTCCTTGTTGACCCAGATTGGCCAGTAAGAAATTGACAGTACCCTTACAAGGGAGCATGCTCTGGGGTAAAAAGAACACAATACCTAAACATTGCTCTCTCTGTCTGAGAACTATCTCATCCATTTAATCACTCCTTTGTAATAAATGGCTACTTATATCTTAAAGGAGGATTTTCTCTTTGTGATAAAAGAGTCAAGCACACTGTCGGTGACTATAGCACCTGAGCAGAACTTCTTTTTTCCTGTAAATATTTATTCTCTCTTTCTCAAGCAGCTAGTCCATGTAAGCTTTTCCATAGCTGACTGCAAAAAAAAAGTTGCTAGCTACTAATGATGTACCTGATACCTTAGAATATGCCATACTTGGGGACATGGGAATCTGAAGCACTTGTTTAAATGTACAGTTGTCTCTAGAAGTTGGGGGTCCCAGCTGGCCTCATTTGAGTAATTTTCATCCATTTCACTAAACTAAGAGTTCCAAACTAAGAGCACAGCTAAAGTATAAAAGCTCAAACAATCACACTACAGAGCCAAAGCCTTCAGATTTTGCCTATGCAAAACTTCCTCACATTTCTAATATCCTCAATACCTTGCAGAACTGAATGCCTATTTTCTGACCAATTGTTTCAAAGAGAGAAAGGCCATCAGAACCAACTGAAATATAAACTGCATCTGTAGTGACAACTGGACACTTTGGTTCTTTTTCATAGGTTCAACTTTGGTTTTTGTAAACAGGATTAAGTTGCATACTATCAAGGGTTGGAAAGGATCTGACAAGTGGACCAGGGAAAAGATAGGCAGTGTTCTTGTTTTCCTTTCAATTACTGTAAAGAAGAAACCAATCTTTCCTGATTATAATGAACAAGCTCTTTTTACGTGTGATATTAGATTTCCCTTTCAAGAAATCTTGTCTCAGTGAACCAGATGCTTCTCTGAGCAGTAACAGAGGCACTCAAAGAGTCCCACAGGCTGTTAGTGATGAGGAGTGGAAATGGGAAAGGATAGAGACTGTGGTGCTACATAGAGTACAGCAACGACTGATTCTTGCCCCTACAAGATGAGCAAGGAACATAATTTGAGGTAAATAAACATTCAGATTGTTCTCAGTGAATTTAAATCTGTTGGACTGGGTGGCTGCATTAAAAATAGGCACAAGTCTTGTTGTCCAAACAGCATCCCTTTGCAAAATGCATGTTGTAACATAACACATACTTGTTGCTGGCCTTACTGCAGAATCCTCATATGCTTTTATTCTGCTTGGGCCTGATTTTATAAGCAGCTAAATCATCACCAAACTTCCTTTAAGTTCAATGGAAACTGAGGTACTGAAATTACTTTAAATATTGTGCTTTATTGTAACTTTTTTTTCTTTTAACCTTTCATTTAGAAGTCATCTTTGAAGCTTTGGTGCTGCTATGGCTATAGCTTTAAGGAATGGTTTGCTCCATTTTAACCTTTCACAATTTATTAACAAAATCAAAACCAGTACAATTAGATACCTCCTGATTTTCATTTGTTTTAATATTAAGGGAATGTTTGAAATGGCACGAGTCTTGGGGAAAGTACTTCAAGCCGTGGCTGCAGCAGCACTGGCATTCTGGCCACAGACATCAAAGATAACTTGAAAAGAAGAAAAAAAATTGTAAACAATAATGCTTTACATTTGGGGATACATTTAAATAATTTTGTTACATATGTAAAAAAAAGCCTAAGAAAAGAGGATTGAGTACTGTTGAAAACCAATATTTTGAATATACAACTAAGCTATTTTCCAATTTTGTCTTCTCTAGGGAAGACACGAGAAATAAAACTGTATGATAACTTATGATTGAGTGAGCAGGTATTTAGGAGACCACCTGCTGGAGAATCTCTGCCACTGGCTTCCTGTGTGGCCATTAGAAAATTACTTATTACTTTGTTCTTGTTCTTAAACTCAGATTTTTCCACCTCAAGCGTCTGTGCACTAACAACAGGTATATCTGTATATTCCATGTCTTAAATAATTAAGCCAGAGTGCTTGCTGTTTATTGTCCAAATAATGGCACATTAAAACAAAACATGGCAATAAATATAGATACATATAATATCTGAAAGTTCTCTACTGTTCATATTCTTTCCCCTTATGTTGAACCTGAATAATATAGCCTGATTTAGATTAAAAAAACCAGTAAAGGTATTAGAGTATTGTCAGTTGTCTCTTCCCTCCTTTTACATGCTGTGCCTGTACTAAACTCCATTTTCAAAAACTCCTTGGGATTGATATTATGGCTGAATTTATGACCCTTTTAAGGGACTTTTGCATTGTATTTGTAAGTGCTCCATACATTTTATAGCAAGACTTAGACAATATCAAGGAAAATTCACTTTTCAAAATTCCCTGACAGTGCTGGTCTTTTGAACGATGAAGTTTTGAGGAGTCTGTGGGCATGAAAAATGAGCACATAATTCCTTGATAACTAAAAATAGCATTTGCCCCAAAAAGTGGTAGGGCTGCTCTCAACCAAACCTTCGCAGAAGGAAAACATATGAGCTATAATAGGATGGTGAAGAAGGTGAAAAAGAAACAAGTAGACTGGTCAGACACTAGTAGATTTAATCAGCAAAGGCTAGGCATTCTGTTATTTTATTAAAATGCCTCTGTCAAAGGTTAAAACCAATAATAATTTAGATCTTTTAGAAGTTAATTGCATTATTATTTTTGTGCCTACTTACATAAACTCTTTTAGATTACAACAAGGTCTCTTATTGTATTGCATTACTAAGAAAAGAACTGAAGTGTTTAAAACAAAGTGTATCAATATACTATTTTTTCTGCTTTGGGGGAATTTAAAGTAATTTTAAGAGTATCTGAACTGAATTACTATGCTTATCAAAAACTTCAGATACCTCCCAGTATATCACAATAAAGACACAATTTAAATATTTGAACATCCTCACACCCTGTTCCTTTATTGATCATACGGAAGGTGAAATCCTCAAAGGTGTCATTGGCATAACAGAGACTTCACCTGAGCTTTACATTTTAAATGGAGGCTTCTGAAGGCTACTGAATACCAATGTGTTTAGTAGCTGTGTTTTGACTATTTTTATTTAAATCGGAATAATCTTGTCCTTTGGTCTTGTACTACTGATATCTGATTGTAAATTCCATTATCGAGTATTAATAGTGAGATGGTTGTAGTCATCAAATACCAAGTCCATGGGCACAGGACAGAACACGCACATGACAGGAACATTGATAACAGGCCTCAGTCCTGAGCAGAGTTGCTGGTTTTTTTTCAAAGTCCTCTCCATAACAACTCAAAATCTCTCTGACCACCATTTAATGAATATAAAAGTAGGATTGCTTCTCACTCTATGTAACATTTTTCATTTACCTACATTGGATTTCATCTGCCACTTTATAATTTAATCTCCCACTCATTCTTTGTAACCAACCCTCATCTTTATTCCCCCAAGTAATTATGGTGTTTATTTGGCAAATTCTCACGGGAGCCTAGGTTCCCTTCTTCTTCCTGAGTGCAGGCAGAAGAACAGCAGAGGTAATTCTGCCCCAGAAATAAAACAACTCAACAGAAATAAATGAGAAAGAAATCCCACAGTCTTTCTCACAGAGGCTTCACCTTCCCATGGGTTTCGCTCCCAGGGATGGCCATTATCAAACAATTCCTTCTCCCTCTCTCAGCTGTTCCACTCCTGTTCATGATTCAGTCTGAAGCGGTTTCTCACTAAGCTTGTTCTCTTTCATGCATCTGCTCCAGATGCCTGTCTGCTTATTTCAGTGCCATGGGTGCCAGTCTCCATCAAACCAGGAGCTGGTCTGTGTGCTGAGAGGGGCTGCCTGGCCAAGAAGGAAGGATGGGAGAGAAATGAGGGAGTGAGTTCACACCCTGCAGGTCTATAACCACAGGTCTTTTGACCCCTGAGTCACCAGCAGTCCCTGGCATCTCCTAACAAGAACACAGCAGCTACCAGGCAGAGAGGTCCAGCCACGCCCTCCTGCTCCAGAAGATGACCTCTTAAAATTGTCTGTGTGGTCCTTAGCAACCAGGAGGGTTGGTTCAGAGGCATTGGGGTTTTTTTGATGGCTGCTACTTGGCTCTGCAAGATAAGAGGGAGGTGGTGTGGATGTTCTGAATCCCAGTTCTCCTTTTGCAAATAAACAAAGGAGAAGGTCTCCCACTCTAAGCTTGTTTCTGTGGCTGTGTAATTCAAATATCTCATATCTGCAAGGGATGAAGGTGTCAGAGTGCATCTTCAAGCTGAAATCACTCCCAGGAATGGGCTCTGTCTCTGTTTTCCCATTTGCAGCCAGTCTTGACATCCTGGAGCACAGAAAATGTGCTCCATCTACGCAGGTGAAGCGGTTAAGAAAGGAACTCACCAGCGCTTTCTTCCTGTTCTTTGGATGCTCTTGCAAGAGGTCCCACAAAAAGATCCTGGACTAGTTCAGGAAGGAACTTCTAGGTAAGGCATGTGGGGTAACAGACATGATAGGATCTGACTGGGAACTTGCAGTTCAGCACACCTTCCAAGCTTGGCAGTCGGGATAGGCCAAATGCTAGAGCTGTTTGCTCACAAGGAGAAATATCATTGCTACTTGGTCATGACCTCATTCAGGTATAGATTTTAGGGCAGTTAATGTCATCCTTAAACTGGTCTGCTGCTGAAGGCAGAGGCTGGAACTTAATGTGAACATGACAGATATTTCATCATTTCTCAGGGTATGTTGTCTGTCACCCCTTCCCTCTCAGATGATCTGCCATGATGCTAGATTTACTAATTGCAAGAAGCTTTGGGGTATTTTCACTTTGGAGGCATTTGCCATCTTTGGCAACTCTCTCCTCCCCATTACCCTTGGGTTCCCACCTTTGAAGCCCTCACAGTTTCCAGGAAAGAGTTCCCAGTGCTAAGCAGGTTGGATGACATGGAAATTAGACCTCAAGTATAAATGAAATCCTTGGTGGCTTTAGGTACATCTGAAAAGGAGGTTAGATGAGTTACATTTTGTGTTCACTCAGCAGACCACGGTGATTTTAGATGCCGGGTGTGTTCTCTAGAAGACAGAACTTTCCCAGCAAAAGCCCTGGCATTGACACTACTCTAGAAAGAAAAGAGTTTTCAGGTTTTGACACTCCTAGATGTCATATAGGTTTCATAGAAAGAGTTCTGTCAGCCAGCTCTTTTACTCTTCTGGGTTTGTCTGCTGACAGAAGCACAGCTCATTATAAGAATAGTCAAAGGAACTTATTAGTGTAGGAAAGAAACGGATCTTTTTCTGATTCCTTCAACTTGTGCCTCACTTCCCTACTTTATAATGAATAGAATAGTGCTCTAATACTACCTGTGTTGAGAACAAAATGTGGTAACTATAGGCATTTCTCTTCTTGGTGGTAGGGATCATACAGTTCCATGTAGATAGACAGATATGCAACTGACGTCAAATAAGAAAGACTACATTCTTAAAGAAAGCCATTTCTGTTTCAGCTGCTCTTAATGGAAGACCATCATACAGCAGGATTTCTTAACCATGAGAAGTTCATTTGCTTATCAGACACAATCTATTAGTTGTGAAGTTTTATGTAACTGCTTCAGCCATGCATATTTGCATGTGAAATTATTTTCTGGATTTCTATAGTTTTCCATTTCTTCAACAAACACACATATGGGGTGATCATGAACTTCTTTAGATATTGAATCAATTTGTCAGAATCCATCTTGTTTTCTCTGAACAAGAAGCAAGTACTTGAATCTCATTAATTCTACAGTAAAGTATGTTTTAAAAAGTAATAAGAAGCTATTTTCTTACAGTGATGTATGATTTTGGAAAAGCTTGTCAATGTCTGAAGGTCTCAGCATGATGCTCCACCTAATGAAGTGTGATGCTTGATATTCTCTGGCAAAATAGGAACTTTGGTTGAGTTCTTATCTTTTGTGATTGCACTGGTTGTGGTTGGGATGGAGTGAATTTTCTTCATAGCAGCCTGTATAGTGCTGTGTTTTACATTTGTGACCAACACAGTGTTGACAACACACAAATGTTTTAGGTACTGCTGAGCAGTGCTTGCACAGAGTCAAAGTTTTTACAAGGCAGTAGGATGGGGGTGAACAAGAGATGGGGAGGGGGCACAGTTGCAACAGCTGATCCAAATGGACCAACGATATATTCCACATAATTTAATGTCACTTTCAGCAATAAAACTGAGGCAGTTTTTCCAAAGAAGCTGTTGTTTGGAGACTTGTTGGGTATTAGTCCACTAGTGGGAGGTGGAGAGTGGTTGTCTTTGTATCATTTGTTGGGGTTTTTTTCTTTTTAGTTCACTTCTGTAATTGGTTGACTCAGGCTGGATGCCAG
>WBMZ01014538.1:0-11682 GCA_013400975.1 Atrichornis clamosus
CCCAGGCCCCCAAGGCCGAGCGGGTGCCCGAGGCCGCCCGGGCCGAGGTGCTGCTGCCGCCGGCGGCTTCCAGCGGGCGCGCGCAGGGCGACCCGGGGTGGGTCGGGGGAGTGCCGCCGCCCGGGGAAGGCGCCGGGCGCGTTTGGCGGTGAAACGATACCACCTGAAGCGCCTTTTTGCGGTGGCGAGGGAGGGGGCGGCCGAGCGGGCGGGGGTCGCCTTCCCTGGCGTCTCCGGAGCTGGGAGTCGGTGGCGGCCCGGGCTACCCCAGGTGCGACCTTGGGTGCATCGCTGGCTCCGCGCTTGTCTCACCTGCCGCCCCCTGGCTGGCTTGTCAAGGCCCTGTTGTGGCTATCTAATTTTAATTTTATTTTTTTTTAAATAACGAGTTCAGTATTTTAACGCTCTGATGGTGTACATTGTTTTCCCTGGTCCTTTGGTGTCGTAGTAGTTTAACCACTCTGCAAGTTACGCACTACTGTGATTCATTGAAATTACTTTTAACTTAGAAGACGTATAATCAGACTTTTAAAAAAAAGAAGTTAGTGTTAACTTGCTAGCAATCTGCCGGTGATTTTGCTTGCCGAGCAATGCTCTTTGCTTATGTTTTTAAAGTGTAGCACACTGACCTTCTTAAAGCCCTGTTCTGGAATAATTTAATTTTTATGTGTTTCAAGATTTAATTTGAGCCTACTCACAATGCAAGTGTATTTGACGTGCCTTCTGTTACAAATCTGTAAATCAGGTGCTTGAAGTATACTGTTCTGTTGGGACTTGTTTAGTTATATTTAACAAGAAAAGAGCCTGAGAGTTTTCATAAATGGTTTTTTAATGTATTTTGATAATACAGGCCAGTTTGATAACTTACATTACTTGTAGGGAAAATATTAATGTATTACATTTTGTTCCTCAATATCAGGAGACTTTCTTTGTCAGATGTGTTTTTCTGACTTACAGGATTAAGGTGCGGTTACTTTCTAGTTCATGAGACTGCCTACAATATTTTTTTCTTTCTTCTCCTCCTTTGTTCTCTTAAACATATAATCTAAAGAAGATTAGAGTGACTCTCACGAGAGAATTCATAGATCAAGTTATCATCTGTTTAGCAAATTAAATACAGTTTATTTTTCCTGCTGGCAGATATGATGGAAAGGTTAACAATAATTTATACTTGTTGAGAGAGACTCATTATGTTGGTTATGTATTTAAACAAGTGAAGCCTCTGTATTTCTGTATTTCCTCACCCTACAGTTTTGTTTTGTTTTCCTGTTTATAAAATTAAAGGCTTGTGCAAGAGAAGGATGTGCAACTGCCTCAAGTATTGTAAAAGAAAAAAACAACCACCAAAACCCAAACAGAACCCCCAAAACCTTTAGCTTGGCAAGAACAGTTGGAGGACTTTGGCTGTGTTGGCAATAATGTGTATGTGATGGGATTCCCACATGGGAAAATGGTGTTTTCAGAGACATTAATGCTGTATCAGGAATGTCAGAATGAAATTTTTGTGGCTTATAATAAACAAATTAAATGATAATATGTTACCATCTTCTATGGTGGTTAAAAATATGAATAGTCAAAATTCAATGCTGATGACTCAAAAAAGAAATTATTTTGCTAAATTCTGATGTTATTAGAAATTGTCCCAGAAAATTGAAGGTTTTTAAAAATTTATTTCCACAAAATGTTGAATTGAGAGATACGCATCTATCAGTATTGTCATAAGGCTTTGTGCTCACAGTTTCTGATGGTTTGTATTTCATTCATTGTTCCAGGAAATGGTACAGTTGTTGCTGTGCATCTGGATGTTGCTTAATAACCTTTCTATGAGCTTGCTGTTCAATCTGTCTGTTGTTCAGAATGGCGAAAAATCCCAATTTTCAGGAAGCTGGTAATCTGCCCACAGGCTACGTTCACTGTAGATCTTCAGACAGCTTTACTGGTGAGTGGACTGATATGTTTTCTTGAGCTTTTAATGGTCTAGTTGTATGCCATTTTAACCAGGTTCCTTTTATATATGTGTTAATAAATAATCTGCACTTAGTATATTGTTCTTTGTACTTAGCTAAACTTATTCCTGCTCTTCTCTCACAGGAATGTGTCTGAGTGGAATATAAAATGTTAGCACTATAGCACTTAAGTGACAGGAATGTGTTTATAGATGAGGAGTGCATAACTTTCCATATGCTTTAAGTCAAAACATTTTTTGGTACTAAATTGCTGTTAAGAGTGCTGTCATTGGATGTTGTGGTTGGTTACCATTAATGTTACCATCTGCTTTTCTTTTTATCCTTTCACAACAGAAGGGTTGGAGATGAGACTTGAAATTTCTGTGAATTTCATTGACTTGAGCTTTCATATTTTCTATAAAGTTGTACTTGTTGATTATCTTGGTTTTATTATTGGCTACTAAGTATCAAAACATGTTGGGGGTGTTGTTTGGGTTTTTTCCCCCTTACTATTTTCACTCATGTTAAACTTTGTTATTGTTACTTAGAACTACAAAGGAGCTACTGTTGCAAGGGTTCTAACAGAATCCAAATATTTACACTCTGAATGTTGAAGTATTTACTGAAAATTTCTATTTCCTGAGATTTCCTGAAATTAGGAGAATAAAAGATTTTTTATATAAAGACGTGTGTCCATTAAAAATACAAATCATGTGATTAGAACCAGTGGTATGCTTGTACAGTAGTCCTGCTGTTAACACCTGTCATGTTCTGAGAGTCTGTGGTAGTAGAAATTGAAACGAAAGTAATATTTTGCTGGAATTTATTTGTAGTATAGCAAACTATCTTATGAAATAGTGAATTACAAAAAATTGAAATATTATTCAAGTGCCTTCTGATCAACTGAGAACCAATCCCTATTTTTAGATAAAATGGTAGTGTAAAAGAATTACATTTAACTAAATTTTCTTTGTGTAATTCTATTAAAAATATTGTCTTGCTAGGTACAGAATAGGTGATGAGGAGATTAAGTGTTTCAAGGGTATGAAATTATTTGCTCAATGTTTACAATCCAGGCTTAATAAAAAATTCTAGCAATAATTTGTTCACTTGCACTTATTTCTAAACTTTTGATAGATTTATGAGTTATGTAAACACTCTTCACTCATCTGATATAATTTTTTTCAAATTATTCCTGAAAATTTCTTAAATTCTACTTTCTGTCCCTGATATAAAAACAACATTTCCATGTTTCATTGAAACAGAACTGCTTTTCAGAGGATTATTGAGCATTAGCCTAAATGAGGGAAGGACGAGACTTGAGTACCAATCTTCATTGCAGTTGGGAGTTGTTTAATAAGGATGTCATTGCTATTTTGCTGTTGTTGCTGCATTTTCAAGATTTTGCTTTTGTATGCAATAACATGTTACAGATTACTTGATGAGTAGAAGTATAGGAAACTGAAAGCTTGGAGGGGGTTGTTGTTTTTTTTGGCATGACACACATTATGTAGCATTGCATGCTGCCTTATGCAATAAATACTGGGCTGCATTTTCACATGGTCACTGTTGAAGATGGCCAACAAACAGTGCGTCTTCCAGCAGGGTCTTAGAAGTGATTTGTAGGCCTTAGGACTAAAGAAATGCCTTTTCAGATTGTTGCAGTTCTAATGGTGCCTCAAAAGCACTGAGAAGACTGTTTTGTTTATTTATTTCTGTGGCATGAACAAAGCTGCAGCAGCTGACTCCTGAAGCAGTTAATTACCTCTGAATACCTTCTGGAAATAGGTTATGGTGCTGGCAACAGGCTTGTAAATGGCATGTTCCTTGGCTGCCAGCAAGAGTAAACACCTGTATTCTCTGAAAGCGTGGTGTTGTTTGATGACAGAAGATGTCAGAGGGATCTTCAGGAAGGGTTTTGTCCAAGCTCCTAGCAGCATCCATCTTTTTTTTTTAATCAAAAGTACTATTACTTTTGAATTACAACTAGAAAAAGACGTGTTTAGCTATACAGGGAAGTTGTGAGCTCATAGCAACTTGCCACAGCCAAAGAGGTTATTATGTTTCACTTCCTCAAACAAGAAATGTACACATCACTTCAAGGGTTGCCTGAATTTGTACCATTAATTAATCCAGCCTGGGAACACGTGAAGTCATGTGTTATTTGGTTCTATATTTTGAAGGCAGGACTGTCTCACTGGTCTGCTTAATATGAAAAATTCACAATATGGACAAAAGTTGAATTGGAAATCTCTACTAGTAAATAGATGAGTTTGAGTGTTTCTTCAATATATTGGTGTTATCCATAGAGCACATAAAAGGCATGAACATGGTTTCCTAAAGGTGACAGTCTCCAACACTTTGGGTCATTCAAGCATTTGAAAGGCCTTCTCAGCTAGAGGCTTGTAGTCATCATTTGAGTCCTGGATTTCCTGTGCTCTGCATGTTTGTGTTTGAAACCAATGGTTTAGAATAGTATATGAAACCAGCAAATTGGAGAGCATTAAACATCAGAACAAATTTGTCTTGCTGCTAACAGACAGGGTGATTTCTAAATTTCTACTTTCATTGCTTGCTGTTGTTCAGCATCTTGATGTTCATAAGTACTGGCATCCTTGGGTTACTAGCAAGTGTTCCCACTTCAGACTTTGCCCTCCTATATACACTGATTCTTGTTTAGACAGAGGTTTATGTACCCTGGAGAGGGAAGTGTGCTTTTGATTTTATTTGTTTATTTAACTTTAAACATAAACAATTTCCCTTGAGCTTTTCACCCTATTGGCACATGACAACATCCACACCTACTGAAAGCAAAGTTAATGTACAGCTGGTGGCATTGCCTTGTCTTCACCATTTTTACAGCCTCTCAGTTATAATCAGATGGTACCTGTTCTTATATTTTAGAGAGAAGACTGGATTCAGGAAACAAAAAAATAGAACGTATTAAAAAATGGAAATAAAAATAGATTTTAAAATGAAAATGTGCCAATACTTGTACATGTGTGAAGTATCATAAATCAGCTTCCCTAATCAATTAAAGTTGAAACTAGCAGAAGAGGAATAATACAGAGTTCCTTGATAATGTGTATGTAATTCACATGTAGTTGGGTTGCCTGACTATTGCAAAAGAGGATTAACAACAGCATTATTGATGTGTAAGGTATGGAAGTCTTCAAGGACTATCAAGACTTGGGATTTGAAGCTGAGTAACAAATACATCTTTTTGTTTCTTCCCTTGGTGTAATAAAAAGTTTTCTATTTTGAGGGCATTGCAATTTTACTGTTGTTTATAAACTCTCAATTATGTTGAGATAAACATTACTGGTACAAATAGATGCTGCTGGACTCATGTAACTTAATCTTGCTTGTTAGAAAGTAAATGTTACTGAAAGTGTTTGTTGCTAAAATCTAAAGTGTCTTAGCTAACTGTAAGTTAACCAGTGCAAGTGGAAGAAATAGTGTTATTACGAAAAGACATCAAAGTTAATTTACTTTCATGTCAGGACAGAAGAAGGACTATACAGTATTCTGTGTTCCCATGGTTAGACTGCTTCCGGTATCTTGACCAGTATTGCTAGTTCTGTGCTGTAGTGAATACATGGGCACACAGCTTCTTATTCAAGTAGCAGAGACAGCCAGTGGAAAGCTGGGATTTTGTTCCTATTGGTGCTGTGATCTGTGTTACTGATTTAATATGCTGTATCTTCTTAAATTTTATTTTCTGTCAGTTTTTTTTAGTTTAATTTGAAGTTCTTTGGGACCATGTTTCTACAGTGTCTTAATTTTGGGTTAAGCATTTCCATGTGTTAAAATGCAAATAATGCTTAACTCCAGGTGCATGTGGTTGTTTTTTTCTTCATCGGGATAGAAATGACTGGAAACAGATACATATTTTCTCATAGCATTTTTACAGTAGAGCCTAAAAGGGTGTTTGTGTCATGAATATTTCATTTGAAAAATTTGTGTTAGCCATGTGCAAGGTGTGGCCTCATCATTTTCCTCCTTGTGGTACACCACCTTTCTTCAGCACAAGGTATCTGCCCATTTTAAAAGGTGGCTACCCACTGGAGCATGGAAGATGTCTCTGGAAATATGGATAGTTATTATCTGAAGTGGCCAACCTCTTTTTAAATAAAAGTAACCGAGGTATAATGATAGAAGCTGATATAAGACCTAAATTCTCCTGTGGATGCTCTTGTCATTGAGACTACACAAAGCCTCTGTTGCCTAATAAACCAAACCAAAAAAAAAGCTAAAATCTGTTGTGAATGAAGAAGAAACAAAATAATTCCACAGAAGATATGACTAATGCATTAATGTATATTGTACATTAGTGGACAGTCTCCTAATTTTATGACTGAGAGATGGTAGGGGGTTCGTTTTCTTAAATGCAGGAAGGAACAAGAGAGCATCAAGAAAACTGATCGGAAAAAGTAAGAAAATTGAATTGTACATTGTAAAGCTTTTCTCTCTGGCAGACTTTGTCTGTTATTTATTAAAAGTTATCGTGATTGTTTATTTTCTTCCAGTTATGAAAAGTTGATTAGAATCCTGCAAAAACACTGATACTTGCCACTGATTCTAGTACAGACTTGAGAGTTAAGACTAAGCTTAATTGGTCACATTGCTTATTTCTTTATCATGTTTGTGCATTTTAATTCAAATAAAATTGCTTTGTAATGGTAACATTATTTTAAATAGTTTAATTTTTAATTCCCTTTGTTGGAAGCTTTTTCTTTTAAGTAAATGGATTGACTGAACAACAAGATGACGAAATTCTCTGAAATACTTTGTTAACTAGAATTGTTGGTGCCAGCTGCATTGAGTCCTGCTGTGAATGAACTTCCGTAGGAAACCTCTTGGTTTAATTTTTCTTGTAATATTTGGTTACTTAGACTAATGACTTTTTGTAATTGCAGTTTAATGTTTGCCCTTTTTAGTGGTTTTGCCCTGTATAATACCCGTTGTTTTCTTTGTCCCTTTAGGCTACCAGTATCACCATCCCTCCAAGATGAGTAACAGCCATCCTCTTCGTCCTTACACAGCTGTGGGGGAGATTGACCACGTTCACATTCTGTCAGAGCATATTGGTGCTCTAATGAATGGGGAGGAATATAGTGACGTTACCTTTATTGTGGAAAAGAAACGTTTTCCGGCACACAGAGTGATCCTGGCTGCTAGATGCCATTATTTCAGGTGAAATAAAGCTTTTTGTCATGCTCATAGGAAATTTTTATGCAGATAACATAAACATTGTTTCTCTGTGAACTTTTCAGAGTGTAATCATCTGTCCATTGAGTGTGACCTTTTCTGTGTGAATGTTTCCCAGCACATCAAATCATTGTGTTCAAATAGAAAAGATAAATACCATGTCACAATGTTATTCTTTTGACCTTCATTAAATTGGATTTTGAAGGTAGTTTCGCAAATTCAAGAGAAAGATAACTTGGGAACAGGAAAGTGCTACTGCAAAATTGTTTTGATTTCTCAGAGTATAAGTGGTGTGTTTCTATAGAGTATACTCAATTAGAAAATTTCATTTTGATGAATTGGAATTGAGTTTTTAAAGGGGTTTGTCTGATACAGACTAGAATATGTATTTTAAAATTAGGAATAATGCTAATCCAACTTTTTTTTAAGAGCTAGGCATATTTCAATCTAAATGTATTTAATAGAACTTCTTTGTAATCTTACTCCAGTGAATTTTGCCGGAGTGATCAGCTACTAACTAAACTAAACTATCTTCCTTATAGAGCATTGCTGTACGGAGGAATGAGAGAATCTCAGCCTGAAGCAGAAATTCCTCTGCAGGACACCACTGCAGAAGCATTTACCATGCTGTTGAAATATATTTACACTGGTCGTGCTACGCTACGAGATGAGAAAGAGGAGGTTCTTCTAGACTTCCTAAGCCTAGCACATAAATATGGATTCCCAGAACTGGAGGATTCCACATCTGAGTATCTTTGCACAATACTTAATATTCAGAATGTCTGTATGACATTTGATGTTGCCAGTCTTTATTCTCTTCCCAAATTAACTTTTATGTGCTGTATGTTCATGGATAGAAATGCCCAAGAGGTGCTCTCCAGTGAAGGCTTCCTGTCACTTTCTAAGGTATATCTTTTGTTTGTGCTTTTTTCCCCCAGGACTGTGAATTTTAATCTGTATACCATTTTGTGATGAAATACTAATGGAGACACTAAATAATACCTTACGTGTTGGTTTACAGTTATCATTTTATACTAGTAAAACTGTGAAAGTTGGAAATGGTCAAGATAAGCTGAACTGAAAATTCTGTCAATCTGTTCTGAATTTTTTAGGTATTGACCAGTCTGTATAATTAAATATAGTAAATCTAATGGGGTGTTCTAAAAGATGGGAGCAGGCAATCTAATCTTAATGTCTATTATTTCATCTGTTCCTGATGTAATACAATTTGGCTTCTGATTGCTGCACCGGGGAAGTCAAGTATAGACTTCAAGATGATAGGAGATACTCTGTTTTGTTTCTTGATATAGGCTTCATCAATGATGGGTGATTTTTCTGCTGTGTGAACTAAAGCATTCTGGAGATTACTGTGATTTATATTCCTGATTGTCATCTTGTTCTGAAGTTGCAGAATATGGTAGTGTGGTAGGGTGTTTTGGTTTTTTTGTGTGTTGTTTTTTTGTTAGCTGCATAAATATTTGTGACTGAATCAGGCTGTTCTATGAAGTCGAAGTTTTCCACTTACTCTGGAGGGGTCTTTGTACTGGACATAATCGTGACAGAGTGTTTTCAAGTTGTGCCCACATGAAACAGAAGAGCACCTTGAATGAATGATGGTGTAATTGGGGTTTTTTTAAGGATTTCTTTTAGTGAAAAAGCTGTGAAGGGTCTAGTCCTTAAATGAGTATATGACACTGCCCTGCTAACTTACTATTGTGTAGGGAAAAAAGGGGTTTTTTCTCTCTCTGTACTCTGTCATGTGCACTTTGTTAAATCTGAGCTCTGAGAGCATATTAGCAATACAGAAATGAGCAAACATCATCCTTCAGGAAGCACACACTTTAATGTCTTTGGCATAGCTAGTCCTGGTATAAATGAGAGATCTATCCTTTTGCTAGGCAAACTCCTGATTATTCTGCTAGGTAAGTGAAAATGAAAAAGCTATTTGATTATTTTTGTTCTCATTTTGCAGTCAATGGGTTTTCTACATGAATAAGAGTCATTGGAGTTTTTACCTGCTATTTCTAAGTGGGTACCAAAAGACCCAAAAGACAGAGAGAAAGATTGTGAAGGGATGGAAATCTCAAGTAGTTAGAAATGGTTAGAAAAAGTGATTCCAAGGAACAGGTTTTTTTATCATCACTGTTCTTGTAGCAGCCTAAGTTTAAAGGAATGTTTTGAACTATACTGCCAAATCCCCAATTTCTTGTAATATTCCAAAGGAAATTTGAACTACGGACTGATATTATGTTGATTTGAATAGTTCTCTGCATTTCAATTCTGACTTATTTCTTCTAGTGGTTTTGTGATATTACCTATTATTTTAGTGATGGATTCTGTAATTCTTACATAACTAAAGCTGCAATTTCAGAGCATCACTTCTTTAGAGATTATTTTTAATTGCTAGAAGTTAAAATACCCATTAATTTTTGCCTTATTTGAATTTCCCTTGATTGAAAAAATAAAATTCAATTTAATTTCTGTTTATTTAGAGTGTATTATTTTGTTCTTGTTTCTTTTTTCCAGTCTGCTCTTCTGAGTATTGTACTGAGGGACTCTTTTGCAGCTCCTGAGAAGGACATTTTCCAAGCTTTGATGAACTGGTGTAAACATAACCCCAAGGAAAACCATGCTGAAATCATGCAAGCAGTACGTTTGCCACTGATGAGTCTAACAGAACTACTGAATGTTGTGAGACCTTCTGGATTGTTGTCACCTGATGCCATCCTAGATGCCATTAAGATTCGTTCTGAGAGTCGGGACATGGACCTCAACTACAGGGGCATGTTAAGTAAGACTCAAGTTTTTTGTTTGTTTCCTTCTCGTTTAGTGACTGCAGTTATCTCGAAGATATGGTTAATTTGTGCTTTTTATCTATTGTGTGTTTTAAAAGCTTTGCAAAATGAAACATCTTGTTAGGGTACTGTTCATGCCATTTTTATTTCTCAATATTAGTCAATATATTTTCTTGCTTTATCTCTCAGATACTGCTCAAACATGAATGTAATACCAGTTTTCTAGAGGAAGTGGTAATTTAATAGAAAAATTTATACAAAAACATTAAAAATATTAGTAAAAATATATTGACTATGAGATAGATGATATTTCAAGGGGTTTATGTTGATGGTGAATTGTTTTCTACTTCATAAACATTTTCATAATTTCTCCACTACTTATGACTTTTCTCTTACTCTTTGCATGCTTGTCCAAGTAGTTTATACAAGTCTTCCAAAATTGTTTTAATGGAAGCCTAAAAACCATAAGAAGCCTTGTGTTTGACTTTTGTCTGTGCCCTCTGTTAATTCAACAAGAGAATCTAGCACTCAGGCTTTAGAAAGATACTGTTAGCCATCTAATGAGTGATTTCTAGGGAGAATTTGGCCCACAGTAAAGAATAAAGTTAAATGTACTTTAAGAGCCTGCACTGTATTCTCAGTCATGCATGATAAGCCCTGAAAATTACTGCTGTCTTAGAACTCCATATTCCCTTTGTTCTCCCTTAGAAGTTACAGTTAAATATTTAAACATACCAGTTTAATATTAGGATATTGTAAAAGTTTTGTCATGCAAGACATTCTGTTGACACTGCAGTAGATAAATTTGAATAAGTCAAATGGTGTTTTGTGATTTCTTTTCCTGGATATTTATCTCTACAGTAATATGGTCCTAATCACAGCTTTTTGGAGAGTGGAATTGTTTTAGTACTTGTTCAGGATCTTGGAACTTTTTCTGTTTGTGAAAACATTGATGAATAATTACCACTTCAAATTCTGTTCTTTAGATGTCAAAATTTGGCACCCTGTTAAAATTCATACTTCTGTTGCCAACCTGCCTGAAGAGTTTTAAGGCAGCTTTTCATCATTTAGCTTTAAGATCATGTTTTCTAGGGTCTCTCCTTGAACAATGCTATTAAAAAGTCTTTTGTAGAGGGTAGTTCACAGTGCTTTGTTTTGTAGCTAAAGTTAGGGATCATTATCCCCAGTTAGCTTGATGGAAGATGTTCCTAGGACACAACAAGTTTATTACTGTGAAATGGTGGCGTAAAAACTTACTTCACCATGTTGGTTCAAAGCCCAAGTAGCCAGAAGTTTCCTATTTCACTCGAGGTCATTTAGCTCTGCAGAGTACTGGAAGCTTGTATAGTGATCAAAAGAGCATATATGGCTATACGACTGTCTATACCACTCTGCAAATTCATGGTGCATCTTGAACATTTGATCCGCGTCTTGGACATTTACGTTTCCTTCCACTTAGGAAAAAAACCAAGAATAAGACCCAAAACAAAAGCCAACAACAGTTGAAAAGTGCAACAGAATTCTGTAAAATCGTGAAGGGGACTCAGAATAAAGCTACTACATGCTAGTAAATTATCACAACTTTATTACTAAAAAAACCACCTAGGAGATACCAAATGAAATTGAAGAAGCTAAATTTTTAAAATGCCTCTCTTTTTTTCTTTTTTTTTTCTTTTTTTTTCTTTTTTTTTCTTTTTTTTTCTTTTTTTTTCTTTTTTTTTCTTTTTTTT
>WBMZ01014538.1:11717-60602 GCA_013400975.1 Atrichornis clamosus
TTTTTTTTTTTTTTTTTCTTTTCCCCCTAGAGCATGTGTTTCTGGCCAAGAAAGGATACTAGCAATAAATCTCTGGTCTGACCTAATATAATTGATGTTCAGAGCATCTAATATTCAGTATGAGAGCGTAAAATTTAAGGAATTATTTCCTTTTCTTCTTAGTACCAGGGGAGAATATTGCAACAATGAAGTATGGAGCACAGGTTGTAAAAGGGGAGCTGAAATCTGCTTTATTAGATGGAGATACTCAGAATTATGACTTGGATCATGGCTTCTCTCGACACCCTATCAACGACGACTGCCGTTCTGGAATTGAAATTAAACTGGGCCAGCCCTCAATAATCAACCACATACGAATACTCCTGTGGGACAGAGATAGCCGGTAGGTGACATAAAAAGGGAAGGTGGTGCATTTTGTATTGGTGATGATGTAGTAGTGCAAACTATAAATTAAATATTTTTGTCTTAGTTTGAAAGGCAGATATCTGCCAAGGAAAAGCGGAAACCCTTGCAGAGTGGAAGGAATCTCCCCCTCCCCTGAACTATTGTAGCTTTGAAAATTATCAGGCTTTTGAGATCGAATATGGGAAAAGGAATAACAGTTCTTTACTAAAATATATAGATAGATAGATATAACCCAACAGAACAAACAGCAACAATAACAACAACACCAGGAACAGACTTCCCGCCTGGCACGTGGTTTCCCCTGTGGTGTAGCTATGGCCACACCCGGGTAGGGGTGCTGGGGAGGCAGGGAGTCTGCAGTCCAGGTGAGTGGTGGGTACAGCCCAGTGGAAGTGGTGGTTGAAGTCTCGTGGGAGTGGGGGTTGCAGGCCAGTGGAGGTGGTGAATGCAGTCCAGTGGCAGTGGGGGTTGCAGCCCAGGCTGAGAGCGGTGGTCCTCTGCAGCTCCTGGAATCAGTGCCAGAGAGTGTGTCCCAGGCTCCAGGCAGGCTTCATTATATTCCCACAGGACTGTCCAGTACCTCCCCCAGGGCGGAGCATTTCCCAATGGAATGATGAGATAAGATGGTTTGGGAGGTTCTGGGCAGTTGGGCTGTTCCAGCTGCCCATTGTCCATGATGGCCCATAACAGAGATGGCCTCGCCAGGATGGGTGTGATCATTGTTGGTGCTTCCAGGGGGAAGCTCTCCCAGCTGTGCCTTTTGTGAAGCCAAAAGGGACCCTACCTCACCACAGGATTCCCTTATCTTATCTAACCCCAGCTTGCAGTCCCAGGGGCCAAACCTGCACTGGGCAGTTGTTGCAAACGTCCTGTCATTAACAGCTCATCAGGGCTGATGCAGATGGGGGAGAATACATTGTTTTACTGCAACCCCACAACCCAGGACAATTTTATAGAAACAGCATGATACAGCGTTGGAGATGACAGTTGCAAGTTTTATTTGAAAACAACCTGATTATTAAATGTAATTTTGGTTGCTTACACACCAGACCGTACTTTGAGATGCTAAACTACCTCAAAGTATTTGTATATTTTATGTATATTTGCATTCCAAACATTAAAATTTTTTTTTCCAATATTTTCAATATATCAAAACTGTTAAGAAATGACACACTTCAATAATAAGATTGGACTTGATCTTGGAGGTCTTTTCCAGCCTAAATGATTCTGTAATTCTGTAATTCAGGGATAATAAAATTTATTTAGAATGTGAATTACCAACTAACTGCAGTAGTTATTAGAAGCCACTTCATGATTAGACTGCTGAAATGTGAATTATCATAGATGTCTTAGCCAGTTGGTATTGAGCTACTTTAGGTTATTATGGAATGTATGAAAATTCAAATTATGTGCATTTGAACAATTGAGAGACTCCTTAAGTAGACAAATTGCAAGGTTCTTTTTATCTGACAAATTTAATATACTAATTTTGTAACTTGCCATGACAAAGATCTTACAATTTAGTAGACAGCTTAGCAGGTGTTCATAAGCAATTTTTATTAAAAATAATAAAACAAGCTACTTATACTTTTATTATATACTTTATTACTTTTCTAATAAAGGATTAATTTTATTTTATTTCCCCTCTAACAGTTTAGAATTGCAGAACAGTTGCATTTTGGTTTTTTAACTAAGCTGTGTTATTTTAGAACAGGGTATATAAAAGTTTTATTTAGTTGGGGTTTTTGTAAATTTAAAATTTTAAAATATGAATTACTAATAATTCAAAACCAATTTCATTAGTTTTTAGCTATTTAGGTGTTTCAAGTAAATTATTCTATTTCAGTTCAACTGAAATGTGTTTCACCTCTGTTTCTTTTTTAAAGATCAAAAAGTGAAACATCGAAGGTATAAGGATCTGCCTCATATAATATTATACTACTTGTCCCAGAAGATCAAGAAAATTTGTGAACCAATTATCAACCAACTTTATACTAGGGATATATTAGTAATGGGTTGTCTAGCAATTTTTAGAGAACTTGTATAACTGATAAAATGCACCTCATCTGCAAGGCATAAATTGGGAGCTGCTGAAATTCAGGGGAAAAATGTTCTCTTTGGGACAACTTATTACATAGTTATCTGTTGCTTGGTGTCCTGTGCCCTTCATCTGGAATTTGTAGAACAAACTGTTATTGCTGGCAGAATATCAGACAAGATGGACCTCTACTCTAGAAATTTTTGTCTTTGTGAAATACTGAGGACTCTGGTTTAGGATCTAGTATCTATGTCATCCTGAATTTTTTAGTTTTCTGTGGACAGTTTGCTATTGCGCTTTCTTTTGCTTGCTGTCAGGTATTGTACTGGCATTAGCACTGTCTGTCCTGTGCAAGGCTAGGAGTTGAACTTTAATGTTCCTAGTGGGTTCCTTTTAAATCTGATATTCTGTGATTCTCTGTTTCTGTGGAGTGTCAAGTTTTTTCTCTCCAGTAAGTCAGCTGTCTAAGATAAATGGAAACGGAGGCATTTGGAGTCTCTGTAGGTTTGTGGGCCCCTCAGTATAAGATACTGATCTTCTGGAGTGAGTCCAGCAGGACAGCAAGATGATGAAGGCTTGAGCACATGAGAACCTGCCTTTTTAAGATGAGCAGGCTTAGAAGGGAGAACTTGTTGCTCTCCTTACCTATTCAGTGGAAGAATATAGAGAATACAGGGCCAGAATCCTCTTACAGCTCTGTGCTGAGAATGCAAAGAACAGTGGACACAAGCAACAAGATAAATTCATATTAAATATTAGGAAGAAAATCACAATGGAGTAGTTGAACTTGGGAAGAGTTTGGCTAGAGAGGTATGCAGAGATTAGCCAGCCAGCACCTTAGGGAACTTGCTCTGAGGTTGTCCTTGCTTTTCTTAGAGATCTTTTCCTCTCTACACTCTGTCTAACAATTGCCAGCCACTTATCTGCATCTTTCTCATGGGATACAAGAATAATGTCTTCCAAAGAGGTGTTTTAGCACCTGTACAGGCACATGATTGCTTCTTGTTGAACAACTTTTTAAACTACGCCGTTCTTTTAACTGTCTCTGTGAAGCTCTGGCCTACTGGATATTCTTAACAGAATCAAATGCAAACTGACAGGTGTTCTGCACCTCTAGTTTAGAGGTGTTAATGTCTGAATCTCAGATGTAAAAGTGCTAAGGAGAGTAGCTGTCCAAATTGCCTCTGCAAAAAAGATGCTATCTGGCCTTAAAAGAAAATAAAAGGCATACTGTTTTGTATGATAATGGAACTGTGTTTTTGAGATAGTATTTCTTTGTTTGGTACCTTCAGAAACCAAAAAATAGCATTTTTTGTATTGGTTACAAAGTTGCATTAGTCTAGCAATGATGATGTGAGAATCCCGAAATTCTCACTGCACAGAGGACTGTCAGTAACTTTTGTATCCAAACTGCTCAAATTATGAAACATGAGAGCCCAGTTTGGTCATATATGCGTAGGTTAAAAATAGTAATGTTGCTAAAACACAGTGTATGAGTTGTGGATATTGCACAGCTGATCGCTGTGAATGTGAAAGCAGGTTATGTAATTAATATTTTAAAGGCTCTGCCTTACCTTTCCAAGTGCATAAATTGGTATTAACAACTATGTAACATTTTAAGGACTTTTAAAGAATATCACTTTAAACACCTACTCTTCTAATTCCCCAGGAAAATAGGAAATAGTAACAAAGGCATTAACATTTACCAAGAAATGCCTGTGTAGAACTCTGGAAGAGTAACTTTGCTTTAGAAATCAGTGTGAAAGAATGTTTAGGGCTGACATGGTGCTGTTGAAATGCCTGTGGATGTTGCAGACTAGTACCTTAGGAGAAAGAAAATACTGTCAAACATGTATTCAGTGATTTGCTGCTCCACAAGTGAAGTTTCTACTTCATTCTAATTGTTACTTAGGCATAGGTATAATAGAGTTTTTGAGTTCTAGTTTGGGTTTGCTTTCTCTTAACAGCAAACTATAAGGTAAACATAATTGATAAGCAAGAGGAAGATGCAGGTTCTGTTACTGACTTTCTTATTTTTCGAGAGGTGATTTTGGAGTCTGTAAGGTAGTGACAGGCTTAGCAATGTATCATAAAGAACTGAAAGGGTCAGAAGTGAAGAATAGCATCAGTGAGAATGGTCATAAAGTAAATTTGCTTTTTCAATATTCAATTTTGCAAAATTGAATTTGCATTTTTGATCTGGTAATTGTTTTGGATTTTTTCTGTATTGATTTGGTAATAGAAGTAATACTGTATCACTGGTGGTTTAGTTTCATTCTACACAGAAGGAATACAAATTATTATTTTTATGGCTGAGTTGAAAGTCTCCATTTCATTTTTTGAGGGATAGTGGTCTCATCTAATGACTGTAGATTGTGAGTGTCAGGATGTTTTAAATAATTCTGATTAGCTGTGTGAGAGTTTATTTTCAAAGCTAGTTTGAAAAGAGGGATCTGGGTAGGAACAAAGAGCCTTCTTTTCAGCACAACTGAAAACCCAAAAGACAGTGTAAAATTTAATACCTAAAATGTGTTCACTTGTATTCTAAACAGTGTTTTCTGACAATCCCTAGGTCTTATTCCTACTACATTGAGGTGTCCATGGATGAGTTAGACTGGATTCGGGTTATCGATCACTCTAAATACCTCTGTCGGTCCTGGCAGAACCTGTATTTTCCTGCCCGTGTCTGCAGGTTAGTTCATCAATGTAATATTGCATGGCTGACATTAAAGAATGTATACTCTAGAATAAGTTGCTGGATTTTGCTACTGCATTATGTATTTCTGAAAATGTATTACATCACAACTTTCATCTGCTATGTTAAAATTGTCTATCTTAGTGGATGCTTTTGTAGTATAAATATGGCTGATAAAATGCAGGCATCCAGTTTGAAAACTCTGATTTTTACATATCTACATATCTCTCTCTTTTTTTTTCTTTTGAGTCATACTCTTTTTTTGCAGCTGATGTGGGTTTTTTTCACTCAGTAGTAATGATCATCCTTGACTGCCTAAATGTTTATAATACATTTCCACACTTATTATAGAACTTAGAAATGTATTTTTATGTATTTTATATATTTTCTGCTGATGCACTTGAAAGACTGTTTTAAACAGTTGTGAAAGAGTGAAAGGGGAAAGCCAGGACTAAGGAGCTTTGAGCAATGCCTTGTGTAAGGAGGGAATTGTTCTGCTCTGTTCTGCACTGGTGTGGCCTCACCTTGAGTGCTGTGTACAACTTTAGTCACCGCACTATAAGACTTTAAATTGTTAGAGAGTGTCCAAAGGAAGGCAACAAAGATGGTGAAGGGCCTTGAGGGGAAGCCATACGAGGAGTGGCTGAGGTCAACTGGTCTGTTCAACCTGGAGGAGGCTGAGGGGTGACATCAGAGCAGTCTACAACTTCCCTGTGAGGAGAAGCAGAGGGGCAGACACTGATTTCTTCTCTGTAGTGACCAGTGACAGGACAAGAGGGAATAGTCTGAAGTTGTGTCAGGGGAGGTTTAGATTGGATATTAGAAAATGGTTCTTCACCTAAGGGATATTGAGCACTGGAACAGGCTCCCCAGGGGAGTGGTCACAGCACCAGCCTGACAGAGCTCAGGAAACGTTTGGATAACACTCTTAGGCACATGGTGTGACACTTGGGGATGGTGCTGTGCAGGGACAGGAGCTGGACTTGATGATCCTTGTGGGTCCTTTCCAACTCATATTCTGTAATTCTGTCATTCTGTGAAAACAGCTAGATGGGTTTAACTTATTAAAGTGATGATTTTTTTTTTACTGTAGGTGTTGAGAATTTCAAAAAAGCTTCTAATCACATTGAAGCTGTCTTACTAAAACATGGAATCTTTTTTTTATTATAAAAAAGTTTATTTTAGCTCAAAGTGCTTTATGACATCACTGTGTGAGAGGGCATTTTGAGGAACAACAAAGAATTGAAGACTAGAATTATTGGCTAGGGTTTTTTTATTTACACACCTTTTTTCAAAGTGAGGAAGTAGAACATGCCAGATTCTGCACAGGTTGTTGAAGGACAGCCAATTTGTGTCTGATACACTAGAACTATTGTTCAAACATGGATTAGAAAGAGGATATGAGCCCTGTAACATTAGGCAAGGCTAGTTGCCTTTTTGATGTAAATATTAGTTGTAAAAGGTGAGAGCTGTCAAGGTCCGAACTGATATGTTCATCTAAGTTTTCAGAAGCTACTCAAACATTTTTGTGGGCATAAAAATTGGAGTATGTTTTTTATTTGCATATGTGCAGGTTGGGGTTTTTGTTTGTCTTTTTGAAAACCTTTAAGTTTTCTCCTAAATGAATCTATGTTGAATTCTACAAGCAATGCCTCTTTCACATGAGCTGTATGAAAAAAATGCAACCTTCTGGCAGTTAGTTGTTAAATAAAATAAATAATTTATACCACAGTGAATTAAGTCCAATTTAGCCTCCATAATGAGTTATTTGTTATTTGTTTCATAGTCCCTAACATGACTTGATTTTTTTGATATATGGAACATTGTGGAATATTCTCAATATTGTTGGAGTTAGGAGCATTGTTGTGCTTCCCATGTACGATAATTTGTACTTGGCAAAGCCCATATCAAACCATCCAAACTGACCAGGCAGAGTTAAGTAAGTAATATGATAAGATTATTTACAGTCTTTTCTTCCTGTTACTTATATTCTCCAGTCTGTGTTTTAATAGATGGAGAGTGACTTTTGCCAGCCATAACCTCTGTTAGATTAAAAAATGGAAAAAATGGAAGGACCATAACCAAAGACTGAAATTTTAGAATGAAAAGGAGGTGAGAAGGTTGATTGTGCTTTCTCACACACATCAGATGATTTATTTATTATTTGTAGGATGTAAATCCTGGTTTAGATATACAAGCTAATTTGTACAAAGAAAATTACTTGTTTGGTGTCAAAGCTTGCTATAACAAATAAGAGGATATTGCTGTATTTAGAGGGGTTTTAGTAAAAGAAAAGGTTGAGTATAATATATGGGGGTTTTATTGACATAATTTTTAGACCTTTAATTTTTGCTTTAAATGCTTTTAGAATACATTATTCTTCCACCTTTAAAAATTGAACAGTCATATACTATGCAGAAAAAGAAAAATATACAGTGAGATTACAGGGCAATTTTTTTTCTTTTTTTTTTTTTTTTAAATACAGTGCCCTATTTTTTTAGAATTGCTTTTGGTCCTGTTTTCATTGTTTGCACTTTATAGCAATTTTCATGTAAAGCAGAAAACTCTTTCGAAGGAAGACAGGACACAGAAAATGTTCATGTAATCAGGTTCCTGTGAAAGTTAGGAACAGGTGTCAGGTTCATAGTTACGCTGTCTTCCTCTTGTAACAGTGAGTGTTAACACCGCTAAAGATCTTTGAGCAGGAAATGCTGTTTTCTGTTCTATTCTTCTCCCTTTTTTCATCCTTTCATTTTTGTTTCACGTCATCTTTTTACTTTGTCCTCGACCACAATGTTTGAAGAACTTCATTGAAAGAATCATGAGGAAAAGTTTTGAAGTCTCATAATAAGTCAAATATAGCCACAAGGTGTCACTACACTAAAAGTTTAAATGACTTAATTTCTTTCTGTTTACACTCGTTTGGTGAAAGTGTTACTCCTACTGTGTGCTTTTTTTGTGTATTAAACTTCCCAGAATTATGGAATCATTTTGGTTTGCTGTTTATACTGTAGAAGGAGCAAGTACAGAAATGGTGCATAAAATCAGAAGGAAACTTTCAGTTAATTTTCCATCTTTCATCAGACATTGGGTGATGCTGGGTTTTGATTGGGGGAGCATTTGCCTGATGAGACCATTTATAGTTTGAAATCAGTGCTATTTTGTCAATAATATCAACATTTGAAAAATATAATGAAAGGGTAAAGAGATAATTTTTACCTGTATTTGCTGCTATTTTATTGTCTTATCTCTCTTTGAGATATTACGATTTGACTTATCAAAGGGAAATATTAATTATTACTGCATAAATTTTTGATCCTAAATCATGTTTCTGTTAAGAGAACTGATAGATGCCTATAGAATCATGCTGTCATGGAAATTATTTAAGCATGTTCTTTTTCCTGTTTTTTAAATTTGCTTTAAACTTAAAAATGTTGGGTATGTTGGATTAATAGTGATATAATATGCCTAAGTGTTCCATGTTTCCCTTAAAACATTTGGCTGCTACAGAAAGTGTGGCGTTAGAATTTTTTTTACTTTAGAAGGTGTACTTGTATATTAAATGTATTTATCGGTGCAGAGAGAATTACTTGCCTTTCCTTTTATTAAGCGTTGATGATACTGGGTGGGTTTTTTCTTTAGTGCTTCAACAGTTTTTGCTACTAATGATTACATCATTTGTAATCTTCTGCCTGAGTGAAGACAAATTAAATTGTAGACCATGTCTCCTGAACACTGAAAAAATGCAGAACGGGTAAATGTTTTGGTACTAACGCATTCTAAACTCAGAATTGGTAGTAGTTGTGCACAATTATTTTGCATATAATGATGTGCGAGGAGATTTGATTTTCAGGTGTAGACTAGGCAAAACATTTTTCTTTAATTCTGTTCTTAATCAGGCAGCCTCAGATAACTGTGCTTTCTACTGGTGATGGTGCAGTAATTTTATTTTTCTTTCCAGCTGGGAGAGTCATTGAAATTAGCTACCGATTAAGCTGCAGTATCTCACTTTTAGCCTTACCAGTAGTTCTCTGACATCCTTATCTGCAGTAGATACCTTTTTTGTAGTTTTCCTGAGCTTGGTGGAATCTTAGTGGATAATAAATTGCCCAGAGACATTCCAAATATGGTTTGATTTAAGATGTTGAAACAAGTGAGGAGTCAACTCTTGAAAAAACAATTTAGGCATTGTCCCACACACTTGAAATAAACTGAGGGGAAAGCAGTGTCTGCAGATATAAGTTAGCACTGAGGTGGGGTTTTTTAATGTCCTCTCCCCTTTCCCAGTAGAGAATGGTGGTGTTCAGAAAAAGCACGCAGACATCCAAAAGAAGCTTTTGAACATTGTTTTAACTTGAAATGAAACCCTACTACATCACTGACCTAACTGGAAAACATAGGTTAAGAGTTGTTGGCAAGAGCTTGGTTAGGCCTTCAGTCAGTCTGACAAGTATGTGAAAAGCTTTTCATCAGTAAGTCATTAGTGTCCTTATAGAAGGACTTCTTAAAAATGGAGTGATTAAATTTGGGCAACTGAAACTGTCTTTACTTTAGTTACTGTATTCGAGAACTACAAATAATTACACAGGCAATGTGTTGATTAGTTCTTTTATTTGATCTGTTCTTTGGGAAGCATTGACTGTTGTGTAAATATTTTATT
This sequence comes from Atrichornis clamosus, assembly GCA_013400975.1. Classification (NCBI taxonomy): domain Eukaryota; kingdom Metazoa; phylum Chordata; class Aves; order Passeriformes; family Menuridae; genus Atrichornis; species Atrichornis clamosus. The sequence continues at coordinate 21,516 of WBMZ01014538.1, forward strand.
TCTAACTGTGCAGATATGCTGATGTTTGTGGGTTTAGGAATAAAAACCCAACCTTGCTGCATAATTCAAATTAGCTTTTCTTTATTTCTGGATAACTGAAATTTAAAAATCTTTATCTAACTCTAATTGTAAGCAATACAGTGATAATGTAATGTCCAGAAATAAGTAAAAATTATCTTGGTTTGTGTTACAGAAGCATATTAATAAATAAAAGCAATTTTGAAATGTTACTCCAGTCCTTTGAGGCTTTTCGCTGACATTGTTATCAAAGATTCATTGCAGGCATGCAGTTTTCTTTTGGGGTGGGGAGTAGAGCTCATATTTTTTCTAGTAGGATGTGATCGTATTGAGGAGTCTTTATTGGTATGTTTCCAATACTTTGCCTTTTAACTGAAATAAAATATGAAGAAATGGTTTCCTGAAGTCTCCATTTGAGCTGATAGCTTCTGCTTATCTTTCTATCTATCAGTTTTTAAACTTTTTTTTTTTTTCAGTAGATGTTCATTCTGGCATTTTTTTCTTTTGCTAAGGTAAGGTGATAGTCTGAGATTTTTCAAACAATGTAGATCATCTACACAGGATCAAAAAAGCTATTGCCTCATTTGGGATGGAGTGTTTATTGATTTAAAAGATCTTTTTCTTCATTTCAGGTTATGTATACTTTTGATCTTAAGCTTACACTTCTAAATTCAGCTCCAAATGTGCTCCTAGTGATAAAAAAGCTCATTTCTCTACAGGAATAATCAATAATATTTTTCATCAAGAACTTTATCAAAGCAGCTTTTTTCTTCTCAAATTCCTTCTCCTGTCTGTCATAGCAATTTCAATTATCCTAACCGAAAGAGCCCAACTCAGCTTTGAAGAAGAGCAAAAAACCTAGTGTGCATTTAAGCTGTTGATGACAACCTGCCAGACAACTTATCATCTGAAAATGAGTATTTGTCTGAAAAAGTGTGCATAGAGGGTCAATATACCTTGTATAGAAATGTAGAGAGTCTGCCAATCCAGTTTGTTTGACATGAATTATAAAAAAAGTATAATATATTCTTTTCTTTTTGCTTTATGGTTTGGAAGAAACAATTAACTTTTTATGAGACCCAGATTACATATTTCTCATGTCTGACATAATAATAAGTAGGTTTTTTGTAGTATGGTTAGAGTTTCTGTAGTCTGAATGTTGAGGTATTCATTGTGAGTTTCTTAAACTCTAAATTGTCTCTAGGTCTGTTTTCAACTTGTTTCACCTCATAAATGAGATCTGACATAGATGAATCATAGATTATCAGTAGATATTCAGGTTGACAGTGATACATAAAGATACACCTAAATGCTGAATTGTCAGATTGGTAATAATTCTACAGCAAATTGTATTTTAAAGTTAATGTTGCATAAGACGTGTGTTTAAAGGGCATCTTCAGCACTCTTGTTCTCTGAATCCTCTTTTGTGTTTTCTGTTACACTCTGAGCTGGAATTAACTGTGAAAACTTGCCATATACGTTTACAAAGACAGGCTTTTCCAAAAGGTACTAATGTTTAGGCAAATTTGTAAGAATTCTGGTTTATTTTAGTTTGTTGATCAGTGGTGGCCATCTGTTGAAGTTGTTTGATGTCACTGTGTAAAGCTTTTCTCTCTATTCCCATTTCTTATCATATAATGGGCACAGATTGTTGATGTGTATCTGATACCAGACTTATAATTGCACATTATGAATATTCAAATTGTTTACATGAAACCAAGTAATACACTTCCGTGGATTCACTTTTTCGTGTCTAAGTTTTTTAAGCCATCTGTCAACCTACATTAGGCCAGTCTTAGTTGTGCAATAATCTGGATGACCTTAAAAATTTTATAGTAAAGCAAATTCATCTGTGATTAAATGTGATTCTTTGTTCACAAACCTCAAATTATCTTCTGTGTAGCACTTTTTAAAGGTAAGTGTTTGAGTGGGGAAGCCCTAAACTAAGCTGCTTTTCAGTGTCCTTTGTCTCCTCAGAAGCTTGTGCAACTTGTCTTGAAGTTAGGGTTCTTGGGTTTGACCTGTATCTACTCTTTCTCATCTCAGTTTCAGTTGGGAGGATGTGGCTCATGGTTCTATTTGATGCAGCTTTTAAATAGTTTTCTATTCCACAAAAGGAATATTCGCTCTCCAATATGAAAGAAGATAGGACACAAACAATTGAAAATGAAAATTCAAGCTGAAAATACCAATAAATGAACAAATTATGTGTTGTAGTTAATCAAATTCATAGAAAATAAGACATGAACATGTGTATAAGCCTGACAGAAATGCGGGAGTGAAGGAAAGAAAGCAATGGCAGAGGACTGTATCAGAAAAAATGCAGTATTTGGGAAAAAAATCATTGCAAGTGAAAAATGTTTTAAGAGTTTCTTTTATGGTAGGGTTAATGATAGGAAAACTATGTGGGATTTATAATTTTTAAACTACTGGAAGAAGTTATTATTTGTAGTGTCTTCTAAAAGAAAGAAATAATGATTTTTGTAAAACACCAGTTTCTGCGTTTGGGTTTTGATTCTTACCACAAAGCAGTTTTTACAGCTCAGCTTTATACTTTCAACCTTGTTTTTCACTTGTAAGATTGGCACAAATATTTCCACACTTCGCTGCAGATTCAGTAAAGATCTTAGAAATTTTAGATACTGTGAGTAACATCTTTAGTGATCAATAAAGTAGTGGCTTCATTACTTTTCTTCATACTGTTGTCTTTCTTGTTTGTGTTGGAGAATAACAGCAGTGATGGAAGGTGTATTAAATATTGATTTCTAAATCTATATTCTGTTCGATTTAATTATCCTGTCTCTGTTAATGGCAAATTGCAAAGTTGGCTAATCAAGCTGCATTCATTAACTGTGTGAGTGCTCTGTTGAGTCAGATCAGTGGGCACCTTGCCCTATGTCCTGTCTCTGACCTTGAGAACAGGGAGAGTCTGTGAGTCCAGACAACCTGTGTGTTCCATCTTCCTCATACTCCTCTGTTCCTGCTAATATATGTTCACGGATACCTTGTCCATTCATTTATCTAAGGTCCTTCTCTGACTGGGCTGCTGTCATCTGCTTTCACAGGTTCTAGTGGCGGCACTTTCCAAAAGGTCATTAGCCACTGCATAAACAAAGTAATCTTACCCATTTAGACTGTTCTTTTGCTAGTACATATCCTCTCATTCCATTATTGTGGGATGTGGTGAATAAAAACACTGCGTTCACCTCTTCAACTCTAAGCTTTTGTAAATGTCAAGCATAGCCCCTTCAACCATTTACTCTTTGGTTGCTTCTATTCAGTTGCTTTTATGATTTTAGGTGATGTTGGCTGTAGCTTCTGTGACTCTAGTATGTACTCCTTGGGGTGTGGAGACCAGAACTGTACACGAGCATGTGAGCTTTGGGTGCAGCAAGCTGCTACAGATAACAGAACTATTTTGTTATATTTTAGCACTGTTTTTTCCTCCGGTCCCTTCCCAGTGATGTGCAATATTTCAGTGATCCCCCGCTCCTACCCAAAAAAGCTTACTTCCATCTGCACACTTGGAGGCTGCACTAACGAAAACTTAGGTTCATTACCTCCCAGGCTACGTAGAAAAATGATTGTAGATTTCATTACTTCTGTTCTGGATATTGACAGTATTTTGCAAATGAAAACTTTTTTGGCTTTCACACAGTTCTGTAACTAACTGTGTGATTCACATGAGACTGCAAGTTTTGTTCAACTTTTAAAAGTAAGTTTTGGTAGTATTTCTTTGAATTTAAGTTAATGCATGGTTTGCAAAGATTAATTCCCTTATATACATTAGAAGGTAAAATCAAATGGAGAAAGATGGGGTTTTGTGTTTGATTGGTTAGTTGGTTTGTTTTCTTTTTTGGGTTTTGTTTGTTTGTTTATTTTCTCCAGAATTTTTACTCTAAGCCTATCCAGGGAATTTTCTCAAGTTATACAATATGTGTTTGAGCAGAGAGGATGGACATCCATGATTTTTTTTTTTTATATAATTTCATGACTAGAACTATAGTCTTTTAAAATTAGTGAAACATTCTGAAGTTAAAGTAATTATTTTCTTTCACATTCTCCTATGAAGAGTTGAGGGGAGAACATTTTTGGTTGTTTTGCTTACTTGATTCTTCAGATGTGTAGTATTTGTGGTGGGGTATTTTATACTAATTTTTCATGTGATTTATGTGTTCATTTTCACATTAACTTATCAGGCACCCATACTATCAAAATTTGGATAATAGAGTTTAAAAGGAACTTCAGTTAAGAAAGCAATAGCTGAAGAGACTAATGTGTTACTGTTTCTGTAACAAGCTTTTTAGAGCAGAAATTATGAGTTTAAATGTCACGTACTTGGACATTTGAAAAATTTAAGAGTAAATTATGAACACCTAGTATTGAGGTGTACAATCAATCTTAACTGTGCCTTAGGGTGTTTCTGTACAACAGTTGTGTTCCCTCAGTGCATATTAATAAGTTTTTTATCTGATAAAATTTTCTTCTAATAACTATTGAACTTGACTTTTAAAATTGTTATTATTTTTATTGGTAGCAGCACAATTTCCTGTGTAAATGAGTATTTGTGAAGGCTTTCATTTACGTTGAACAATTTAATTTTTTTTTTCAGTTTTGCTAGTGATGTTGATGTTTTATTCGAAGGCTGAGGGTTATTTTTGCTTTGTTCTTTTACAAGAGAATTCTTGATTTTGATTTAATAGCTAGGAAAACTAAATCTGGGTGAAACACTGTATATATATGCATAGGCACTCTTCCCATTCAGATATTATTTCATGCCTTTTTTTTAAGGGAAGGATTTAATGTATATTTAGGTGAAAACTGATTTTAAAACTTCAATAGATCAAAATAAAGTGAAGGGCTGGAAGACATTATTGCTGATGATTCCAGCTTGTAGTACATTATAAAGCATATGTAACAACTGTAAAGAGAGATGACTTCCTGTGCCATATGTAATTTTGCCTTCATAGATAAGTGTGTAAATGAAAGGGAAACAAATTGTTTGAATACGGCAAATCTATATGATTTCTTTGGAGTGAAAAGGAATGAAATTGAAATAGTTCACTCTTGGGTGAAACCAGAGACTATAAATGTATTTTATCCTCTTGGTGCAGATTGACATAATGCAGATTGGTAGTAAGAGAATGTTCCTGGTATCGTCAACAGTTGTCAGACATGTTCACGAGTACTGAATTACAGTAAAGTAAAAGGGGTTCACTGTACTCACAGGTAATTTACACAGAAGGGTGTGTAATCCATCTTTTTAACAGAAGCTGCTGATCACTGCTAGAAAATTTATTTTTTCAGAGTTCCTAATCTTTCTTTATCCTTTATCCTTTGTATTATGGAAACTTTGTAGTTACCTATGCCTTGTCTGCATCATCTGTGCATCTCCTGATTTCTAGGTAGATAACTGAAGACTCTTTACTATTCTCTGGCACGTGGACATGTGTTGGCACCATCACATTTAGCACCTAAGTGGTTTTCCCCATAGGTGTCTGGAAGTAAATACAAAAATAAGGCTTGAGGTCAGCAGCATATTTAGAATACTTTGTTTCCACAATTGACTGGCAGTCTCGTGTATTTTCTAGACAATGAGACATCCTTGAAAGTGTCACAGTGCCACATGCAAGTTGAGCTTGTAGGGTTTGTTGTAATGATACACAAGCCAGCTAGCAGGAATAGTATCTGCAGCCACCAAAAGTGCTGATGGGTATGGCAATGTAGCTAGAAAATACCTATCTTCTAGAAATGTTGGTTGTGTTTCTCAATTCTAATCTGGTGTTTGTTTCTGTTTTGTATTTGTCATCAGAAACAAGGTGATTGATACATGGTACTTGAAGTTTTGGTTTTGTGGGCATTTTTTTGACAATTTACCACACTACCACATGTTTTAACAAAGTGTTTGGGCTTCTTGAATTAAAGAACAGTTTCTAAGTTGGAATTCTCAAAAGATGCATATTAGATACCATATTAGTTTGTGTCTAAAATTGATCTAAAAAGGCATTTAGCAACTGGGGAGTTAACTGAACGTTTTATTCTGTTCTCTAGGCTTGTTTAATGCACATTTCTTCCAAAAGTTACTGCGAAAGAATCTTCCAAATCACAGGCTCTGGAAAATTGCTTAAAGCAATGCATGGAATGCAAACTGTCTGCCCAGGTTGGCCTATTTCCTGTATTAAATTTGGCAAATACTGAACGTCAGTTAAAAATGTGATGTGTGTTTTGGGATGATTCTACGAAGTATGTTTTATGGAAGGTGTAGTGTGTAAGAGAAAGTAGAATCATTTAGTTTGGAAAAGACCACTAAGATGGAGTTCAGCCATTAAACCAGCACTGCCAAGTTCACCACCAAACCTTGTCCCTAAGTGCCACATCTACGCACATCTTTTAAATAAGTTCAGGGATGGTAACTCAACCACTTTACTGGACAACCTGTTTCAAGTACTGTTGTAGAACTGTTCTTGAGTATTTGGAGGACTTAATTTATAATTTTTTTTTTAATAATGGATTAAAAAAATATACCTTCTCTATCTACTCTGTCTGAACTTAGTTGACACATTTTCTGATTTTGTACTGTGGATGACCAGTGTTAGAGCTGTTCAATAACAAACCATCATGTTTATTTAATAGCTACATTTGAAAAAAAAATTGCAGGGGAAAAGAGGCATCTAGGCACTGAAGAACATGTGTTATGCCATTTTATTTTAGGATAAGCTCAGTGGTACATTATTTAAAATTGCCATTTTGGTGAAATTCATAATCTAATCTTTAGTATGTAGCTTTATGGCTTACATTGCATGCAACTGCTGTGATGCAATTTTAAAAGTTTAATTTTTTTTTCTCTTTTCTATTACCTAAAATGGAAATGTTTCAGTATGAAAATGTTATGGTCGTTATATCAATTTCTTAAGTGCATGTGGGAGGAATTGCTATTGATCTAACAGATTTAATAGTTCATGTTCAAAATCTATGGTATAGAAGTAATATTTTGCATTTGAGTAACTGCTGAGTGTAAAGCAGCTGTAAAACTGGAAAATTACCTTCTTTTCTTTTTCAGGCATAACTGCACTTGAATACCTTTGTTCATTTTAGCTTCTAGTGAATTATATCTGCCTAAGGAGCTAAAATATGTATTATTTCACTAAGGTGAGAATTTGGTTTGACTATTATTATTAAAATTGGAAACTCTGTGCAGTTACCATGGAAATGACTTGAAGTAGTTGTAGTATTTAAAAGAATAGAGAAGTCACCACAGGAGTCACAAACAACAGAGAGTGCTTTTATATGGGGTGCACGGGATTAGGCTGATAGAAAGGGACTGAGCTTTTTTGTGATCTCTGCAGTGTTGTTCCTATTTCTACTGGCCTTTTCAAGGAGAGAAGATTTGCTTCTGGGGTCCTCCGATCATCTTTTGGTTGCTGCCTTGCACAGTTTGCTCCTTCTCCTTCTGACTTCTGATTTTCAGAATTCATCAGTGCTACTTCAGACGTTGGCTAGAAGAAATGTCTTGACAGTACTATGAAGCTCTCCTACCCATACAGTCTTTTAAGGAGAATTTTTTTTTTTTTACCTTGGAGTGAATTATTTACGGGTCAAGAAAGTTATGTACTAATATGTCAGTTCTTCAGTTATTTATAAGCTCCTGCCCAGTTAATACAGTAATTTCATTAAAGTTGGCTACACCTCTTACACCAAGAGAGCAAAAGTTCCACAAATGCGGAATAGACTAATGTGTCTCATCTTAATGATGCAAGACATGTCACAGAAGAGATATACGTACAAATTAGCATCAGTCAAGGGGAAGAATTACATTTTTTTGTGGTTTATGTTCTCTTCTACATGATGTTTTAGGTGTTCATACATGATGCTTTAAAGTTAATTTATTCCATAATAATTAGAGGCAAATATTTTCAAAGTTCTACTTCAAAGTTAATAGATCTGGAATATACAATGGGTATAAAATAAAGTAGTAAACACCAGTATCAGGAACAAAAATGGAGAATTCTTATCCAGATATTCTGAAATATGCTTGTGCTTTTCACAAGGCATGGAGGCACAGGGGGAGAGTGGTCCTAAAAATAAAGTTGAAAATTTTATTCTTTGTAGAATTATGACCGCACTTCAGTGTTAAAAGTGTTGTCATTCACAGTTACTGTAACATTAGAGGTTTAATGAAGAATAATTTATTCTAGCGTCACTGGAGTAATTTTTGTGGCCAGTTTTCTAGAATACGGTTTCTGACAACTTCCAAAAGCACAGCTGGAACAAGTACCTGTTCTCTGGCATACTAGAAGATGCTTTTTTTTTCCCTCTGCTTTCCTCTTTGCAGTACTTTCTGTTGAGCAAGTTAAATGCAACATTTCACATCCACATTAACAATGTCTTGATGCTCACATTCCTCCTCTATCTTTTTGGAGGTCCTTATAGTTAAAAAACCTGTTAATTCCTTTTTTAATCCCTTAAATTCTTTTCCATGCAAGGGCTAAATTGTAGGTGATCCATTCTGTTTCAGAAAACCAGGTGTTAAGATAGCTGGTTTTTGGCCTAGTGACTAACACACAGCTCCCGTATGCTGTGCTGTCACTGCTTCATCTTCCTTTAGCAGGCCTTGTTGGAATGTTTCCTGCTGATCCTCCTCTGCCCTGAGCTCAAGGTTAGCTCTGAGATGGGGTTATTTGGTGCTGACTCTCACCTTCCTCTCGAAGGCGAAAACATCTGGAGCTCTGCTTAACCTCATATGCTTAAACTGGGAGTTGCTACTCCTGTGCTGAGTGTATGGGAAACTCTGCCAGCCTCTTACTGAAAGAAACACAATTTGCTGAATTAGATGTAGACAGGAGATCCAAGAATCAAGCTGGAGACTTCCTTTGCTTTATTCTCCCACTATCTTTACAGTGGTAGAGGTACAAAATGTCATCAGATTTTTTGGATCATTAGGTGTGTTCCACTGGCTGTGGATACTTCACAGCAGGATGGTAGTAGTTTGTGAGTGAAGAATAATTCTTGTTCATATGCACAGTAATTAAGTAGGAAAGCACACTCTTACATTAAATATGAACGTTCTCTTCACCCTTAGCACAGTGCCCTAGTGACTCTCTGCAGGCCAGGCATCAGTCAAGTGGAAAAGTGCTGATCTAGTCAGTCCCTGGAGCAGGCTGTGCCTTCGTTTTGCTGAGCTGCCCTTTTCCTTCTCTCTGCTGCTTCTGGTAGGGTTTCTATATTTGTCATATTAATCTTTTTTCATCTGTGTTTTTGATGGTCTTATTTCTCTACTGAGATAGTTTCAGATGGTAACAGTTTAAAGCTGTCTCACATTTGTGCCTTTCCTTTCTTTTTAGTTTACCCTGCATGGCTTAATTGCTTAAACACGCTCTTACCTGTAGACAGATGTGGTAAAGACAGCCAGAGTTCATAATTAATTTCTCTCAGTAAATCCTGCAGGAAGAAGGGCGGGGAGAGTGATGAGTAAAAGTTTCATACTTGGCATGGGAAAGGTCTTAATTCCTCACTGGAATCAGCTGTTCTTATTCTGAGAGCATCTTCCTGTCCTGAACTAGGAAGGTACTTAAAAAAATTTGGATAGCTAGGTGAATTCTGTGGTCAGCTATGATACAATAGCTTGTAGATACTATGCTAACTTAAGGTAAAATGGATCAAATGGTGTCAACAGAATTAGAAGGAATGTTTTGTTCATTTGAAAATGGTGGGATATTTGTGCTGGATAAAATTTGGAACTCTTTCAGTAAATGAAATGGCATTTATATGGCAGGTAGTCAAGATTATTTGTAAAGTGTTTTGTGCATCTTTGGATAATATAATTGAATTAATACATAAATGCAGGATAATAAAGTACTTGTCGATGTCACAGGTTTATTCTCAAAAGTTTCTATCAGAAAATCAGCCTGATAGTCATTGTATTTAAAGGGTATTTAAATGCTGCACTATTTTCTTTCTGGATCAAAATTTCGTAGCTCTTAAATTTTTTTTTTTAAATTGTTTCATCCTATTTAAAGGCAGCTGGCATTCTCCAGACTTTCTTTAAATGTACAGTGTAAGCCTGGGAGGGGGATTGCATAAGTTCTTAAGAATTATGTAGCTTGTGAATCTCAAAGAGCCTGGACAGAAGAGCAGAATAGGAGGATAAACTTTTAAAGTAAAGAACACCTTTTAAACTGAGGGTATTAGGCAAAGGGCAAAGTAAGCTATATATGGAAGATAGGATTAGGAGCAGGTGTCATGTACAAAACACAGAAGTATGGCCGTGCAAGACAAGCCTAGAGAATGCTTAGGAAAGCTGAACAAGCTTACAGAATTTATCATTCAGCCTAGAAAGCGTGTTTCTTTCTAATAATTAGTGTAATAAGCCTTTGAAACTGTTTCAAATAGTTTATAGCTGTATCTAAAACGTAATGGACTAAGTAGTCCCAATGCCTATTCTTTAGTTCTGAAATAAGCTTTTACACTTTGACCACATTCATCCATAAAACTCCTTTCAAGTTTCAGAATGTATTGACTGTCCTCACTGCCCTTAGCTGGGATAGCTTCTGGCCCATGTGGACCCTCACTCAAGTAGTGCTTGAGAAGGGAGTGCCAGCTGGGTTAGGTTGGAATTATTCTGCAGACAGGCCTAGTACTTTAAGAGTGTGGGCAATATGTCTGTTTCCATTTTCAGATGACCTTAAAAATGACTGGTGTAGCCAGAATAATCTCAAGGCTGAATTCTTGGAGAGTTTTTCCTGTGCTTTTGTGCAGAACGACTGCTGTGCGGAATAGGGGAGCAGCGTGGAGATGGTGGACCAGAAATGGGGGCCATTGGGTCTGGTGAGGGCATGGTTTTGGTTTGCTTGAACAGACTTTTACAGAGTGTGAAAGCTCTTTGCATGAGGTTCAACTTGCCAAATGATTAATTTGGAGAACTTTGATTGTCATTTTTCTGACACATCAAAAGCATCTCAGTGTAAGCTGTTCTATGACACCAATAGATGTATGTGTGAGCTGTATTTTGTTTTCTGTTATTTCTTTTTGTTTCTGTATTTTGTTTTATGTCAGTAATAAAGGATGTCACTGATAATTCTTTTAGGTTTTGTAGAGTGTGTTGGTTTTTTTTTAGTATGTCATCTTAGAAATTCCTTTAGCTGTATCATCCTTTTGAAAATGAGAAAAATAAAACTAAAAAATATTGGCTAATTTGCTTTTGTTTACAGAACAACTTAAAATTGCAGTTTTATTTTTAGTGCTTGAAGATTTGGATGCTGTATATTAAATAGATTCAATGAACATTAGTTGCTGTATTTTTAATAGGATGTAAGATGCATAAGTGAGTGAAGCAAAACTTGCATTCAACAACTGCCAAATCCAAGATCACTTTGTTTCTGCAGCATGTAGGGAATAAGAAGTCCAATGTCAGTTACTCTATATAGAATGTTTATCCTCTGGCTCAAGTTGAGATTTAATATTTTAAAATCTTTTATCTTTTGATCTTTTATGGCGTTTTGTTAATACCAAGTTGTCAAGCATCTCTGGACTGCTTTTAGAGTGATGGAATGAGTGATGAACGTTTAGAGATTGAATATACTCTTAGGGGGATACTGAAGCATAAGACTTACTACCTGTACAGAATGAGAAACCTTGTGGTAGCATATTTCAGTCATAGAGTTAATATTCAGTTAAATACAAGAGGAAGAGGAGCAATAGTGCAAGGGAAGGAGTGAGAAATTAAGTGGTATCTTTTTAGAAGCCTGCCTTATTGCAGCCTACATTGCTCCTTTGGGATTTTTCTATTAAGTGCAAGAAAAAAAACTAAGCTCTTCTTGAAAAACCCAAGATGAAATTACTGCCATAAATTTTTACTTTTTTCATAGTGTAAAAGCTTTATTTAGCTGGGGAGGGTTTATTACCAGTGTTTTCCTGGCATGGCTAAGTTCAGTTAATTTCAGATGACAAGCTCAAGGGTTTTCTTCCTCTCCTCTCTCACAGCCCCCACATCCCAGTGTGTGGAAAGTACAATTTGTTATGGGCTTGCCTTGTGCTCTGGAGACCTCATTAAGAGCCCAGAAAGGAGTTTCTGTCTCTGCTGTTGGATATTTTTCTGTTTTCTGCTGAACTGGGGCCATTTGCATTCTCACATGGAAAGGAACACCAGGGCCAGCGGATGAAAACTGTTGGGTTTATATTGCTTGCCTGTTGATAAAAATGGTGATAAGAGATTAAAAAACTGCTGTTCTTTAGGGCCTGTGTTATACTAAAATTTGCAATGCAGAGGCAGATCAGCTTTGAGAAAAGAATGTAATAGGAAATCTCAACTTATTTTTTGTTCTGACGGTTTATGTGCAGAATGTCCATTTGTTTGATGGTAAAGAAAGGTGCCAACAAAATGTTACATTTAGTCACAGTTCCAAGGCATCATGCTAACTTTTCAAATTTTTATTCCTATCAAAATGCTCTAAGAACACCTCTTGGAGCAAGAGAGTGAACGTGTTAGTCAGCACAGTAGTTCAAGACTATATTGGAGCAGTAAGCTTATAAGAACTATCATACAAGTACAGCGTATTTTCATAATTAAAGTCAATATGCCTGTGAGAAACTATTTGTTCTATCCTTACAGTAATTTGAAAGTTTAACATGAAATGTACACAGTCATATTTTTCTTTGACTAGCAAACAAAACTGTGTGTCTTACGTATTCAACCCCATATAGGGCACTGAATTCTAATTTAAAGCATTCTTACTGACGTAAAATAAATCAGGAGTTCAGTAAAACTGATTTTCTTATATAAGCAGTGATTCCCTTACTGTTTTTCTCTGGTGTTGTATTGTCATAAAATAATGTGTAGCAAATGTAGAATTGATTGTGCCTTCAGTGTTTTCACAGTATTTGACAGTGTTTTCAGAGGCTGTATAAAGCACCTATACACATGTGCACACACACATTTATGTGTATATGCATGAAGACACTCACATAAACCTATTTAGAAGGATGCTAAGACTACTTTCAGGAAGATTAAATAAAGTTCCTTTATAAATATAATGAATAATTACTTTAATTGCACATTGTATGCTGGTTTAAATCTCAGCTTATATGTGTAATGCAACGTATAATTCAAAATGTTACACACAATTAAGATCATTTTTGGGAGTGTTGAAAGTATAGTTAGCTAGATACCAGATGTAATAATATTTTAAAACAAATGCTTTTATAATACAAGATTTCTTAATATTGTTCTTTTTATCAAGAGGGCTATACAGATAAGAACTACAATTTGTTTGTTAAATAAAATAAAGTAAGAAATTGAGAATAAAGTGCTGATAAATTTCCCTTCCTAAATTATCACTTCCGAAAACAGCTTCAGTCTTCATGGCCATGTACTTCTTAAAATGAAATCAAATATCAAAAATGCTTCAGAAAGTCTTTTAATTTTGAATAAGTGTATGACAGCCTGAAATAGGAATATTTTCTGTAAAGTATTAAAACGGGATAACATGGATTTTTATTGTGTTAAGAAGCCCACTTTCTTTTTTTTTATGAGGTAGGATCCTCTAGCATTTAGTCATTACTCTGTTCAAAATGAAAGCTAAATGGTACGAACTGTTCTAGCAGAGACTAGATAATAGGAAAGTTCTTTATGTAGAGGCACTTCATGTTTTAAACTTGGATGTTGACAATGATCACTGCTTTATCATATTGTGGAATTAAAGTATTTTATTAAGTTCCAAGAATTCTACAATTTTTAAGCCATCAGCATGTTTGTGGTACAACCCTTAAAGGAGCAAGTTGTACTTCCGAAGCTTTTCTGAGCAAAGAGTTTGTACAGAAATCCTGCTGTGCTCAGCACAGTTCTCTAGTGTTCTGAATGCCAGCTAGAGACTGGTAGGCTCAAGGGATGGTTTTCTATCTCTGTTGCTTTCCAGAAGTTGTGAAACTGTGATACTAATGTACCAGAAAGACCTGTTTTTTGCCAGGGTAGCTTTTCAAAATAATAAATATGCACCTTTGCCTTCAGTAAATACATTTAGAAAAACTTAACAGAACCTGCTACTAAAATCAATGAGAGTGTTCAGAGGCCCTGTATTCCCAACAGGAACTGCTTACTCCTAGTTAAAGAGCTTTAAACAATTACAATTTTTTGGTTTTAAATTAAAAAGTTAAGCAAAATTCTGGTTTATTAGGAGTTTTTAATCTATTCTCTGGGTCGTACCTCAGCTGGTAAGAGTTATCAGAAGTCAGTAATGCTTCAGAGCATGTATGTGTAAATTTTAGGCATGCAAAGAAACTAACCCATCTGAGGGCTTTCCAGGGGGCTGTACGTTCCTCCAGCACTAGGTGATTCCTTAGAAGTAGGCATTTTGGCTTGCTTTCTTGAAGCAAGTTCAATATTTAGATACATAAATTCTTTTTACCTGCCAGAGCCTTTTGAATTCCTGGTCTTTGAGTTTGCTTTGATCAGAACCAGCTTGGAACAACAGGGAATTAACAAATGTGGTAAATTGCTATGGCTCCTAGTTCCTGACCATAATTCTAATCCTTTCTAATCTGATCCTTATATTTTGTTAAAAAAAGAGAAAAATGCCCATCTGTCTTTAGGGTTTTAATCTTGATTTGCCATTTCTTTTATGAAAAGGGTATTGCAAGTCAGATGCTCATAATGTTTATGTCTTTAACAATGACTTTTAATACAATGCAACTTCACTTTTAATGGTCAGAATTATTATAGCCAGTTGTTAACAGAATATTTACAATTTTGTCATGAAAATGGATTAGCCAGTCTTACCTGTGCTTGTCCTGTTGCTAGAATTAAGCTAGTATTCTATTAATCTGCCAGAAAAGATGTTTGTTCCCTAAAAGTCAATCTAAAATAGGTTTGAGTTGAAGTTCTGGCATGAAATGGGAGTTTTGGAACCAGCATGTCCTGAGTCATTAAATAATAAGGCATGGTTTGTTCCATTTCAGAGATTGAGTTATTTATTTAATGAATATGAAAACAAGTTGATCTGCATTTGAAAAGTAATGTAAAGGGTTTTTTTTCTTCTATTACAAATATAAACACAAATCTGCACTGTCTTGCATAAGGATCCCAGTGAAAATTTGCTGTTAGAAGAAGAGGTAGGGAGTGAGGTTATTGAAAGACCAAGTAAATTCCTCTGCACTTCTTGCAGAAGCCAACCTTGTGTCTTTGTTCCTAGGTGATGGATGAATGAATTTGGGATGACAGGTGCAAAGCTAATCTAAATCTAAAAATAAAATTACTTACTTTAAAATATATAACAGAAAATACTATAGGTCTTGTCATTTTTGTGCATATTCATGGAGATTATCTTTGTAGTTACATGCATTAGGTACAATTTATTATGTATAAAACACAACTTGGCTACATGTGTGGGTATCCAAATCTCCATTTGTAACCTGTGAGTCATAGGCCTCTCCAAAATAAACTTCAGAAAGAAGTACACATGCAGGCTGTAGAAACTGCTTTCAAGCAGTTCAAAGTGGCTTGTACTTTCAGGCTATGTTTGAAGTCAGAGAACATAAATGGAGAGTTATATAAATGCTTTCTGTTTTGTTGTTCATGAAATATCCTGCATAAATATAAATTAAAAGGCATGATTTAGAGAAAGATGAAATATTATTAGATTTAGCATTAATAATCTTCATGAAGATTATATTTGAAGCATTCCCATGAGAAAAGTTGCACGCGAGAGATTGTAGTTTTAAAAAACCCAAAAACCAACAAAACTAACAAAACACATCACAAACACAAGCACTTTCCCCAAACTCCAAAGTAAGAAACATATGTATCTATTAAGTCATACAAAATCATGTTGCAAAGGATAAATTCTTGTCAGACAGAATTGTTCTTGTTGACTTGAACACTTTTTGCCACTAGAGAGTGCTATGCAATAACTAAAATTTTTTCTCTCCAGAAAAAAATCCCCAATTGCATCTCTCCTTCTTCGCATTGAACAGATAAATTATTGATATTCTACAAATGGCTAATTAATTTACACTTAACATGCAGACTTTAACTGTAGAAAATTGTTTGAGTGACAGTAATGGTTTCATTGCAAGTTATTTAAATTTTTAAGGTTATAATTTACTCAAAGTCATGTAATTTCTTATTTGACTAAATCAAAACAAAATGCTGCCGATGTTTTCAGTATTAATTTAATTGCATATGTAAAAAAAAAAAAAACCACAAAAAAAAGCCCATAAGATGTTTTGATTCATATTTTGCAGTCAGGCTCATGAGAAGTAACTTGGAAAGAAAGCTTGAAGATAAATGTAGTTCTGAAGATTTTATTTTTTATTTAGTAGTTTCTCAATTTATCTTTTATTTTGTTCCTTCTCCTCAGTTTTATATGTTATAATATGTTATATTTTATTTGTTATAATTCTTCCTGTGTTTCTCCTCTAGCAGACTTACAGACAAGATTTGAAGCAAGTGCTGATTCAATGTAGTTGCTGTTTTTAAAAAATCTTGATTTTAAAGGTTAATTATATAAGGTTTTTTAATCTGTATGACTCTATATGTTGAACAGAAGTGAATGTTGTGTTTGCTGAAATAATAACATCAGTGTAATTGCCAAAAAAGGGACTAAAATGTGGACTTAACTGACAGTGGTAGTATTTTAATTCCTGTCTCCCACTGTTGAAGTTAAAACCTCAGCAGTCAAGCCCAGAGATCTCATCAGAAATTTTTTTCCTCTTTGATATAGATTCAACCAATAAAGGTGTACAAAAATACTTTATTGTTCCATTTTAAAAGGCTTGAATTTACTGAAGTTAGCTGCTAGAAAGCTGTAAGAATCTTGACTGCTTTTCTTGTTTGGAATTCAATAGCTTACATTATGTGGCTGCTCAATAGTACAGTATTTTGTTATTAGGAGTCCATAGCCATAGAAGTTGAAAAAAGGGCTCTCCCACCTCATTAAAATGTTGGTAAAAACCTTTCCATAAGATCTATTATTTTGGTTTTAATTACTGTCAAAGTTATGGCAATCAGGATTCTTTCAAATTCCCCTTTACTGAAGCTCCCTTTAGAGTCTTTATTAATGACTTTTAGTCTCGGTAAGGAATAGCAGTGATGGTACAGTCACCTGATCTAATTTTCCAGGTGCTCAGAGCACTTCAATAGGCCTCTGTTTTTCTTGTCACATCCAGAAACAATATTTAAGAAAGCTTAAGACAGAGTAAGCAATACAAATAAGAGTGAATGTTGCCATATGTCTTCCAAAAAGGAACAGGTACATGATATAAAGCTCAGTACAACCCATTATGATTATGTATTGAATGCATTTCTTACTGAACCATGGACTTTAATTTTACGATCATCTCTGACAACTGTGAAGTTATTTTAGGGTGAATTTTCATACATAGTAATAGTGGTTGTTTGATAAGAAATACAGTGTTATCACAGTTTGACAAATAAGCTGTAAATTGTGGTATAATATAGTCTTAACATTTCCTAAAGAGATTTTATATTTTAATCAGACCTGATATGGCATTGCATGAATAATAAAATTGTGTCTTGCAGAAAAAAATTAAGAGTGTTGCAACTAAATTTTTAGCAAAGGATTATTTTCTTAGTTAGACGTTCCTTTAGTCATGTATTTTAATGTTCTGTATGTGTTTCATTGCTTCAAATACATTTCTCTTGCAATG
Organism: Atrichornis clamosus; assembly: GCA_013400975.1. Classification (NCBI taxonomy): domain Eukaryota; kingdom Metazoa; phylum Chordata; class Aves; order Passeriformes; family Menuridae; genus Atrichornis; species Atrichornis clamosus. The sequence continues at coordinate 39,192 of WBMZ01014538.1, forward strand.
TGTCATACACTCCCATTTTAGCAATTTTGGAAGGAAATGTGTCCTTTTTTAAAGAAAAGGGAAAAACACGTTATCTGCAAAACTCTACTTGTGCCTAGGATTCTTATACTTAGATTTTACAAAGTTTTGAATATTATTAAATTTCCTTTAAATTATATTAAACTTCCTTAGCTAGGGTTATGTGGGTTCAATCTTACAGAGATGTGTAGGAAAGCTGGGGTAACTTAAATATTGGATAGCACGTGCCATGCTTGTGATGTTCCATTTAGGTCAGTTGCTTTGCAGCTTGGTATGACCTGGTGGCCCGAGTAAGGTGGTTTTGGAAGCATAGCTGCTTTGTTTCTGATACGCATATAATTGCATCTGTCAGATCTGTTCATCTGTTGATGACCCTTTGCCTTCATACTAATTAGGAAGATGCCTGCTTGAAGGACTAACATGGGAGTTAAGTGTCTTGGGTACAGTTCTGTACTTTGGTCTGGGCACTTTACATGATTTCAGGTACGCCACTTATCATTCAGGTACCTACGTACACCAGTTTCACCATACGGCTTCTGCTCATTGTCTGCTTCACAGCAATGCTGTGAGAAGTGCCCAGAGTTGGTGATGTGAATCGTATCCCCTCACTTAATGTCCCGAGATGCTCACTGTTAGAATAATTCTTCCTAGCAGTGAGGAAATACATGTTTTCTACTACTTCAAAGCAATTTAGGAGACTAATTGGTTCATAAGATGAGTTAGTTGTATGTGCAAGTACAATCCGTAGCTAGATATCAGGAAGACTGGAAAGGATGGAAGATCTTTTTCCTCATTCTTGGATGAGCATAATTGGCTTGCCTCCATTGTGCTGGCTCTGGTGCATGTCTCACCTCTGCATGAACAGTTTCAATTCACTATTCCATGACGGGGTAGTTTTTTGCCTTCTCATAAATTGATTAAGTGAATAAGCTCTGTCTCATAAGCACCAGAAGTGTTGTGAGGTGGAACTCCTTGGCCAAAAGTTGAAAAAGTGGTGGGAAGCTTGAAATAATGAAATTGGAAATGGAGTGAGAGCTCCCCTTTCAGATGGCAGAGAAGTTGTCAGCTTGATCATCATAGTACAGCAGTCTAACAACTTGACAGTTTGTCAGATGATTAGACTTCTGTATTAATTCTATCTTTGAATTGGATTTCTTTCCCTAAGATGAGAGGCAGAGAGGTCTTTGCTCTTAAATTTAACAGATGAATACCATGAGACTTGGAGAAAGTGACAGCTTTTGCTTTTTCTGCACTACATATATTATAGAAGTATCTGAAAAGTAGAGTAGCTAGAGCTGAAATTTCCTTTTCAAGGAGCTGTTCCTAAATTAAATTTACTTTTTTGTTTGGTTGGTAAGGTAAACATGACCATTAGTTGTTGAAGCATTTATATCTGTAGGGGTTTTTTCTGTTTCTTTTTGGGTTTTGTTTTGTTTTTAATTGAAACATGAAATGGCTGTCAATGTGGGACCTTATAAGGAGAAATAATTTTGGATTCCTATTGCCTAAGTGCTTGATAACTGGAGAAGTTCTGCTTACTCTGTGTTACTTGATTCAACCTAAAAGATGCTTTTGTCTCCCTTCCCTCATGGTTTTTATTCTTGAGACTAATGCCTTAAATAATAGCTACCTGATTACTTTTTCATATCAAAGCATTATGGCACTAAGGGATCTACTTTCTTTTTTCCAGGATGTGTTGACGTATTTTCATGGATGGGAGAGAATCATGGACAGGGGAAAACATATTTGGAATTGTGTTTTCACAAAAATTATGGTTTAAGGAACAAACCTGTCCAGTTGGGATACTGTTGAACTGTATCCTGTAGTGTTTGTAGTCAGTTGGCTGTAGTGATCCCTTGTGGCCTCCCTTTCTTTGCTCTTTTGACCAAACTGTGAGGAATGAGATACTTGCCTTTCACAGGGTTTTGTCTTTGCCTCTGCAGAATGACCTGTCTAGCCAGGTTATGTCCCATCTCTGAGTGGTAGATTGGAAATTTTGTATCAAGAAGTAACAGAAAAATTATACACTGTGTTTGGGCGTGCAGCACTCCACTGGTAGAATGTTGGGTTTTTTCCTGTCAGGACTTAGAGGTCAGGATATGCACTGATGTGTGAACAGACTTAGATTTTTAACTATTCTAATCAATATTTTTTAAAGGAGTATTTTATTAAGTTTTCTAGAAATCATTATAACTTGTATTGATTGATAGTGTGAACAAATTTACAGTACTTCATTTTTACTTGTCTTAAAATATTTTACCTGCCAGTGGTACTGACTTCATGTTCTGTGTTCAGATGAAAGTGCACTTAATACAGTTGGTCTTACCACTTATTATCATTCGGTTTCATTTTGATTGTTCGTAATTCATAGGCCTAATAACAGAGTGGGTGGATATAATGAGTTAAAATATCAGTATGTTAAGCATGAGGTTCACATTTTTATTTCAGGGTGGTGGTATTTTTCTACATTTATTTTGCAGTTTGTAGTTAGCAATGTAAATTATGTGTGTGTTATTTTTAATTGGTTTAATGGTAAATATCTTGATGATGGATGCCCTCACAAGCATGTGTATTCATTTAAAATACAGGATAATTTTCAACACAAAGAAAATTTAAAAATCAAACTAAGAAAAATCACCTTTCCAAGGCTGAAGTGTATATTAGCATAAGTAAATGAAGAAGAAAAATCAAAACTGGGACTGCTAATTGTGCTGCATTTCTGTTTATAACTAGTAGCACCTTCAGATATCTTGAACTTTAATGATCAAGTAAGGCACTGCTTTGGAAAAGGTTGTGTGGGAGTAGACCCAGCAGGCATCTGACTGAATTGCTTTTAGAATAGCATCAGAAGTTCTTGAATATTGGCTTTTCCCTGCTGGCAGCAAATACCTGTGAAACTTCTTGAGTGTCCCATTCACCTGTACTGCTGATGGGGTGGAGAATGAGTGTCTACTGCTGTTCTTAGTTCTTAGTAAAATTCCGTTAACAAGCCTGCATGACAAATGTGTGGTTGTCACCTGAATGGACAAAAGTGTTACACCATATAGTAGACAGACATACTGACTGTAAAAGTCAGAAATTATTATTGAATTTTCCGTGTGAATTTTCTTTGCAAAGTTACAAATCCAGTAATTGGATGTTTAAAAGGCCAAAATCAAGGTGTTATATATGACCGTACTTGTGCTCCTTAAGTTAATGTTTATAATAAAGTATTTCTTGTAGTGTAGTTGCCATTTCACGTTGATCTCAGTTTACAGTTGCGAATGTTAAGTGAAGCTGCAGGCTTCAAATATTGGGGAGCTCTACTTGATGGGTGCTTGAAAAAAGCTTCAAGGTTGTGGGTGTCCCACCAGAACTGCAGCCTATGAAGGGACCGTGCCCGGTTCATCAGTGCAGCATTGAATCGTGCAGCTTTCCCCAGTTACACCCTTGACTCTTGTTCATGTTTTACCTGTAGTTTTATCCTCAGCAATAAAGGAACAGGTTTCCTGCAGTCAGTCTTACACTTTTTTTAACATACCAGCCTGATTTCTCAGCTCCAGCTGTGTGCATACATTATTTGCTGACTTGTATTATATTTTCCTCTGAGGATCCAGGGAGTATACCGCACATTTGGACAAATGAATTGCTCTCTTCTTGGGATAAACTTAGTTAACCTGGCAGGCTCAAAATCACACTGCAAACACCAAATTATCCCTTCTATCTAGGGAAAAATCCTGCTTTTTGTAGCATTAAATACATTAAATACATTAGAGTCTTAAGTGGTTTTTAAACGGATTGAATTTTAAAAATATGTTGAAGTTAAAGCATACTAGAGAGTGTGATATTTACTGAGTTTTGTGCGCATATGTATGTCTGATGTTATGACTTTCCAAAGCTTTATGTAATATGTTGGTAAATGAAATGAATGTAGATATGAAGGAAATTAGTTAAAAGGATTCTAAATTAAATGCTCCAGAATTCATTCACTTAAAAATTACAACTTCCAGATTTTGTCGGTAGTTTAGGTGTTTTGTTGGATATGTTATTTTATGTAGATGCCATGCAAGGTTCTAAACCCTACAGTTGGTGTACAATTGCCTTTGTGCACCACAAGGCACTTCTAAATTTAACTTCTATTAATTTCTATATTCTATTAATACAGAATTTTGCAGAGATTATTATAGATTTTATATAATCTATTTATTTGTATCTCTTAATTTAACCTCTTCTCTTCTGTTTAATTAAATGTGTCTTTAATGTCTTTTCACTGTGGATTTCAGATTGTTGCCACTGATATTTTACATGGTCTTGTTGAGTGGAAGCTTTTCAGAAGAGCTATAAATGTTTTCCAAAAGTGAAATACATGAGGGAGAATTATACTGGTCCCATTTAATGTTAATATTAACTTAGCTTTGGTATGTTACTGGAGTTTTTCTGGTTTTTGAATCACTCATATTTCCATCTTGGATTTTTCTGTGAAAATTTGTACACAAGTTAAAACAACAGCTAAACTCCTATGTTCTAGGTAGTGATGTAGAACATTCCTTCCATATAACTTAGGCATCTAAGAGCCTAAATTTCATATATGTGTGTAGAGAGACATACATGTGTGTAGAGACACACAGTCTCTTACTGCCTCTAAGAGGAATAAACATGAATAAATGTAAGGGAAAAAGATGGGGGTGAACTTGTGCTGGTTGACAGCCAGCTAAACGTGAGCCAGCAGTGTGCCCAGGTGGCCAAGAAGGCCAATGGCATCCTGGGTTGTATCAGAAATAGTGTGGCCAGCAGGACTAGGGCAGTGATCATGTCCCTGTACTTGGCTTTTGTGAGGCCAAATCTTGAATCCTGTGTTCAGTTTTGAGCCCTTCACTACAAGAAGGACATTGAGGTGCTGGAGTGTGTCCAGAGAAGGGCAGCAGAGCTGTTGAAGGATCTACAGGGTAAGTTCTATGAGGACCAGCTGAGGGAGCTGGGATTGTTTAGCCTGGAGAAAAGGAGACTCAAGGGAGTCCCCACAGAATCACTGAATAAGCTGAATTGGAAGGGACCCACAAGGATTATCAAGTCCAGCTCCACAGCACCATCCCCAAGAATCACACCCTGTGCCTGAGAGCATTGNTAGGCTTGGTGATCAATTCCCTGGGGAGCCTGTTCCAGTGCCCAGCCCTGTCTGGATGAAGAACCTTTTTCTAATATCCAACATAAACTTCCCCTGACACAACTTCAGGCCATTCCCTCCGGTCCTGTCACAGGTCACCACAGAGAAGAAACCAGTGTCTGCCCCTCCTCTTCCCCTCACATGGAAGTTGTAGACTGCCATGAGGTCTCCCCTCAGTCTCTTGCAGGCTGAACAGATCAAGTGACCTCAGCCACTCCTCATACGGCTTGCCCTCAAGGCCCTTCACCATCTTCATTGCCCTGCTTTGGATGCTCTCTAATAGTTTCATGTCTTTCTTATACTGCAGTGACCAAAACTGTACACAATATTCAAGGTGAGGCCAGGCAACCAGCAGCAGGACAAGAGGACATCACCTTCAGTGGTGCCAGGGGAGGTTCAGGTTGGACATGAGGAGGAATTTCTTCATGGGAAGCGTTGTCAAGCATTGGAACAGACTGCCCAGGGAGNGAAGCGTTGTCAAGCATTGGAACAGACTGCCCAGGGAGATGGTGGAGTCACCATCTTTGGAGGTTTTCAAGCAACATCATCTCATTTAATGGTCTAATTGACAAGTTGGTGTTTGTTCAGAGGTTGGATTTGAAGATCTCAGAGGTCTTTTGCAACCTAATTGATTCTGTCATTCTCCAAACTCCGAGCTCTGCTCTTAAGAGTACTGCATTGGCTGGTTTAGCATAGAAGCAAATGGTTGAAGCACATGGATCATGTGTCTTAAGAATAGGGATATTGAGAAGAAGTAGTGGAAGCACTTCTGCTCCAAGGAGGAAGCTGAATGAGTAATTTGGTGGGGCAGAAGTGGGGAATTGGTGTATATGTAGCCACTGGATCATGGAACATAGGGCAAAGTTTTAATTGGATACACTGAGGTATTTAGGCATCATATGCACAGGAATCTTTCATGTAAGGATGCAGGGCTTGCAGGATTTTTATGTGCAATGCAGAGATTTAACACTTCTGTTCACCTTTATTTGCAGACTAAGGTGGCACTAAGGATAGCAGAAGTTACTTTTTCGCAGTTTTAGACCAAGCCTATACACAATTTGTACAATAAAGATACTGATAATTTGTTATGGCTTAAACTAACTTTCATAAAACATGGCATATTGGAAGAACCCACTGTGCATCTGTTGAGCCAGAAGAAACTGCAAATAAAGTGACATAGCATTGCTAATACTTGTAGTCTTCTTTATAAAATGAATGACAGGCAAATATGAGAAGTATATTATAAATAGAAGGTTCCACTATTGACATTAATTTTGTGCAAGGAAGAAGAGAGTGTAGGTCTCCTGGAAAATTACCAGAATTTTAATTGGCAGGTAGCTATTGTTACTAAATGTCACAGAGAAAGAAAACATTTTTTTTCAGGAACGTAGCCAAATTTCTACACTTTATTTTTTTTCATTGTTCTGTTTTTCATGGTAGAAATCCAGCAGTACTAGTCTGCTGCAGTGTGTATTTTGTAAGCAGTATTTTCTTTTTCTGGCACAGATTTTATATGCTGTAACACAGTATACTTTGTGGGATGTGGTATGGTATAGTATGAGGGTTGTAAAAACACTCCTGCTCAGGATGCACACACGTGGGAATGGCTCAGGATGACTGCAGAGTTGAATCAGTGAAACTGTGACAGAATGTATATATTAGTTGAGGATCTTAAATAGCCTTGAAATAGCCTTCAATTGCATTTACTGAACCCTACAAGTAAATTTTAGTGACCTGTTTAGGTCTTGTCATGGGTTGACCCTGGCTGGATGCCAGGCACCCATGAAAGCTGCTCACTCACTCTTCTCTGCAGCTGGACAGAGGGGAGGAAATTTAATGAAGGGTTCCTGAGTTGAGATACGGACTGGGAGAGATCATTCATCCCACAGGCAACGGTACCCCTCAAACTGCTGTGGCATGGGTCACTCCTCCACAGGGTGCAGTCCGTCAAGGACAGGCTGATGAGCAGGGCCCCTCTCTCCATGGGTCTCCCACAGGATCACAGCCTCCTCCCAGGTATCCTCCTGCTCCACCATGGGTCTCCTCCATGGGCTGCAGGTGGATCTCTGCATCTCCATGGTCCTCCATGGACTGCAGGGACACAGCTGCTTCACCATGGTCTTCATCATGGGCTGCAGAGGAATCCCAGCTCTGGTGCCTGGAGCACCCCCTGTTCCCCCTTTTCCACTGACCTTGGTGTTCTCTCACATGTTCTCACCCCGCTCTTCTGTGCAATTAAAACTGCACAACAACTTTTGTTTTTCTTTTTTCTTAAATATGGTATGACAGAGGCATTACTACCATTTCTGATTGGCCCAGCCTTGACCAGCAGCACATCCGCCTTTGGAGCCGCCAGGGATTGGCTCTGCCGGATGTGGAGGAATCTTTGAGCAGCTTCTCAATACAGGTCTTTAACACTTAGCAATGTAAATATACCACCATCAAACCTTCTCAAAGGAAGTGTTGTTTTCCTACTATATGTAGAACCATAGACTGAGTCGGGTTGGAAGAGACCTTGAAGATCATCTTGTGCCAACCCCCTGCCATGACAGGGACACCTTCCACTAGATCAGGTTGCTCAGAACTGAATCCAGCCTGGCCTTGGACAGCTCCAAGAATGGGTATATTACACAAATTCCCTAACAAAATTTTGGTGGTGCAGTGACACTGATTCTGCAATTTTCCTGGTTATAGACATGTTGGTCAAAGGTGCCATTTGGGTTTGGGTTTTTTTTTTTTTTCTGTGTACTGTCATGAATATACAAAAGATTTGTTCTTTAATATTATTGTGCTGGTCAGGCGAATGTGATAGCATACAAAGGATACCCCATTCCCTTTCAGAAGATTTTTTACTTTCCCTTAATTCCTTGTAATTGCTAAAATTCTGCCATAGAGTTTCATAGAAATATTTTTCATTTGAAATTTCTGTTAATAATGAGAATAATGCTGTACTTTTTAACACATTTGTAAGTTTACATTTTGAATAATAAGAGTTAGGTTTATTGTGTAGCTGACATTAAAAGAGCAGAAATGTAAATATGTATAAGATAGTATGTGATGTGGTGAATTTGGGATTTGTTTTGTGTATTGCAGACTGTTGCTACATCTGCTGGATATCCAATTGAGAAGAAAAAAAAAGATAAACCTGTTTAATCAAGTTTTGTCTTTTTTTCTTGAAATTAGGTTTAAGGGGGTTTTTTTGGACTTTTAATTGACATACTTTCAGAATCAAATGTATTCTATGAAAAATACTCTTTTCGTGTGATATACCTGGTTCAGAAACAATGCGGTGAGAGAATTTAAGTGAAAATAGACTTTGTCTCTTGCCAGAAGGTATCCATTCTAGCTGAAAAGAAATCTGATTTAAATATATTTGACAAGTTAGGCATTCACACTTCATGTGCAAGCTTTGTAGCTGTTTTCCTTATCTGAGTCTGGTAGTGGTGCTGGTGTGTTCTTTACATCGTGGTTTTTAACCTTTACCGTCTTTCTCTGAGAGGCCAGTGTATGTGAGGCACTGCCATTCCTCCTAAGTCACTAGTGTCTGAGGCAGTTATAGCATCGTCTTTCATGTCATCACCAAAATTGACCCCCAGCTGAGGACAGGATGATAAGGAAAGTGATGTATTTGAGGTGATTGCTCTGGGTCCTTATCGCTGGGAGATAAAATAAACATATTGAAAGTCGGAATGATAATGTGCCGTTGAATGAGTTTGAAAACTGTTTTGTTTGGTCTGAAAGTACATTGAATGTATCAAGTGTCTTAATACAGAAGGACAAGTTTGACTGGAAAAAACTATCTGCTCACCTGCTTCTTTCCTACTGTCTTACAAAAATAATTACACTAGTTAGAAACTGTGGTTCTGGAGATGAAGTGCTCTGACTGAGAGCTGCAGAATGAAGTTTCTTTGCTCTGATTTTATTCTTGCAACTGTATTATCAGTAAGATAGTATTGTAATGGGCAGAACAGACTAATCTTTGAGATAAGCAAAAGTTGAACTGATTAATTGTTATGTAGTCTCTTATCGTGTCAAAACCAGAGTTTGTGTTACAAACAAAAGGGCAGTATTGTAACTAGCAAAGCAATACTGAATCTGCTGCTGCTGTATTTTCTAGCACACTTTGATGGTGGTGGCTGACAGGAGCAGCAGCAGAGAAAGCCTTAGAAATATGCTCAATAGAGTGGTAAAATAAATGTAACTAATTCTCATTTTGTAGTCTTACAATACTTTTTCAAAAGCAAAATTTGTTGATGTTACTTGAAATTGCAAAGTGTCAAAGCTACAGATCTAGTGTTCTTGAAGCTTCTTTTTGTCAAGCAACTTATATGAAAATGGCTCTCAGGTGTTAATTTGTCATTCAATATTTTTCATTTCCAAATATGCTTTACTTGGTGTAATTTGCTTGTTTTGATTGAGCTATTAATTGAGAAGGAGCTAATGCTGACTTTGAGATGAAAGATGATTTTCTGAAAATTGAAAGTGTTTGTTGGATTGCCATCTCTTTTTCATCTGTAAAACAAAAATATCAAGGAAATAGAAAAATAGCAAATTACAACTGACTTTTCAAAGTGGTTTTTATTCTTAACATTTTTGTAATGTTAGCTCTATTTTGTTGTGGTTTTTTTCTTTACTAAAGTGAACAAAGTCAGGGTCACTGCAGCTGTGTTGGTCAGGACCTTTTTGTAATGTCCAGAGTGCACTGAACATCTTAAAGTTTCACTTCAGCCTAGGCAGTCTTCTGCATTTTAGCTCTGTTGGATGGATTTTTTAACTGATAAGCTGTGATCACATGTAAGAGCTTATTGTTATTTCACAGAGAAACAGCAAGCTACTGGCAGAAAAAAAATGTTTGTATTAAAAATAGAGAATGAATATTAGCAGCATAATAAGGTAAGTAGATGCATGTAGCTGTTTTAGTTGCATGTATAGTGAAGAGATTTCCTAAAAAAGAAAATATGCTCCCAGGCTGAAATTAAGTATGGAACAGTGTCTTGACTTTCATTTCAGTGTTTTTCTCCATAATGGCATGAAAAATAGATGCCATAAATTCCTCAGTGGGACACGGCTATTTTCAGTCTTTGAAATTTTGCTACTAAACTTTATTAACAGTCCATCTGAAATGAATGAAGATGAATCCTTGAAGCTAGAAAACTGGTGCTGTAGCTTTGCAGTTTGAAGAGCCTTTTATCAAAGGAAAGGTGTTATACTTAACAATGTGTAGACTTTATTTCTTACACTGAACTAAAGTATACAAATACAGAGAAAGACAGAGACATCACTGTTTGCTTTGGGAGTTTGAATGTACCATTACCTTAGCTAAAAATTGCAATTAGGAAAATGGGAATGGTCGTAGTAGTAGTAGTAGCTAGTTGTTAGTAACCAGTAGTTAGTGCCTGGTTTTTAATCCTCTTTTGCTGCAAAGTTCAACAGAGACATCTCCAAGATGTGTCTTTAAGAGCTGCTCAGAGGCGCAGAGTGGGTTATCAGCAACATCTCAGCCCTGTGCACACTCAGCTTGCTTTCTGCAGACCTTTCTGGAGGCCTCTGCCCTCTGCTCCTTCCCTCTCCTGATGATCAGGATGATGAGCAATGTCCACTCCTGCTGTGAAGTCACTTTCCTTTTTTTTGTTTATAATACGTGTACTGGTATTGTACTTACTTGTTCCAGTAGAATAAGTCTGGATGGGAAATGCTTGAGCAGCCCTGCAGGAGTTAGCCTGGAAGTGGTCTGAACAGTCTTTGTGGATTTAGGTTTAATCTGCATGGAAGTACTGCTCTTCCCACACTGTAGTTTCTCCTGGTCACAATTCCAGAATTGCCGTGCTGAGACGTTGGAGCACAGAACTGGATTTGTGACTTTTATTTGGGACTCAATGTCAGGAATACACAAATATATGCAAGCACCTATGCAACAAAGTACTTGAGCTGAACAATCTGTATTAGACTCTGTGTGCGGCACACAGATTTTGGGTTACTGTTTATGTCTACAGTATGGCTGCTCTGTTTGGTGAAAGATGGGAAAGAGAAGTTAATGAGGGTTGAATACTACTCCTGACTTTTAATCTTTTTACCTCATTTCTTTTGTTTAAAATCAAATCTGTGTCATTCTTTTAGAAATTACTCAGTGTGATTCTTTATCCATTAGTAGTAGTAATGTTTTTTGGAGCAGGTTTTTCAAACCTGGTTTTGTTCTTTAGCACGCCTAGCATCTGGCCTAGACCTTGAAATACCTGTTCATCATTTTCTGTTATCATATTCTTCAAAGTGCAGTATATACTGCTGCTTCTCATTACATATATAGCATGTACATTTAGAATCTTGTTTTGAAATATAATAGGTGCCTTTAAATTAGAAACAGTAAACAGCTCCTACAAGCAAAATTTTCAAGTAAGGGCTGATTCAATGTAATAAAAAGATACTGACATCCTTGCTTCCTTTTTTTTTTTGTGCTGAAGCAGACACAAATTACACAACTACGAGAAGAATATGCCTTTTCTTTGTAGTAAGGATGCTGGTCTTTCAGTAAAGAAAACCATGGTTTTCAAACACGACATTCAGGTTCTTTTTGCTACTTAGAAATACTTATTTCTGTACTTGTTAAAGTTTTGGCTGTGAGTTTGCCTGATCTTTCTTGACTATATTTGCCAAGCTACTGGAAGAGCAGTTAGAAAGAAAAATGTGTATACATACATTAGTATTCCATATAATTAGATCATAGATTATGTATTTCTTGATTTTATCTAAGCCATAGTTTGCTGTAGTGCAATTTAGTGTTTGGTTGTTTTTGTTATATTTGGGCATTGGTAGAAACTTCTGTGTCTGAATGCTTTTGAGACATCTAATTTTCAAAAAGTAAAAACTTAAATGTGGTTAGAAATTTTTCTAAGACTTAGCTTAATACTTATTCAGTGTGATGCACAGTTAACAGTACTTACTTGTGTTTATATACATTATTTATTGATATTTGAAATTATGCAGTTCACTGGAGTGACATAGGAAATTATTCCTCTTCCTCTGTTTGAAAACTGAGACTCTCATTCTGTTACTGTGTCTCACCTAACATTCTTCCTCCTTAGGAGGATTGGAATATCTCAAAGAAAATAATATCCAAGCAATGTCTCTGTGGCAGGCCCATCACTCAGTGGAGTGTAGAGGAAAACTTGAGGTATCTTTGAGGTCATGAGAAGATAGAAATCTTCTCCCCACATTCTAACTTTATCTATTTTTACATTCCCTTTTTTCCGATTGACAATTTTTGAAGTAGTGTTTTACAATCATGGTATGTTTTGTTGGTTTCTTTTTAAGATTTATATATCACATGAAGGAAAATTGAATGTAAAATGACTGAGCTTTAAATAGGAAGAGCTGGTAATTAATCTCTCTTGTGGAATACTGCTTATTCTTCTGTTACCTGATCACAGTCATCAAAGGATACCATAATAGGTTTGAAAATAAAGCTTACTAAAGCACTCAACTTTTTTTCTGAGGTGTATTACTGGATTTTATTCAGCTTCTTGGTATTTGTGAGGCTATTCTTGTCAGAAAATATGTTTAAAGGAGCAAACACAGCATTTTTTACTTTACACTTACATATTAAATAAACCTGTGTTACATTATCATCTCAGTCTTACCTAAATTACCTCCTGCTGTAAATTTCTGAACATTTTCTTATTTACTTCTTTCTGTGGTGGTGATTTGATGCTCTGCTGAGATGCAATGATGTTGATGTTCATGTGTTGTAATGTAGAGGAAGATGGTGTCATGTGAAGAGCCTGTAATTTCTGGTTGGGGGAGCAATAACTTCAGCTGCCCAAGAGGGATTTTAAGTATATCTCTAATCAGAGTATAAATTTTCAGGGGTACTAGGGTAAGGATTTGCCTCACAGGTTTCTGAGTTTTGTTCTTTTTCCCAAAGATTATTGCATTAAATAATACAAGAATACCAATGTGAAATATGCTGACACGTTTCCAACACCATAGGGTGATGTTACTGAAGCGTAAAAAACATTTGTAAACATTTTAAAACAGGCAACCACTTGTGTAAAGTGGGAAGGCAGCTCTCAGGTTTTTGTTGCAAAGCATACGAGGTGTTGTTATCAACACAGCTGATTTTCTGTCTGCTCCCTCCTTGAGTCTCTGGATTTTGAAACAATAGTAAAAAAAACTTGCAAGTATTTGCATGAAAGAAAGAAATGCAACAGATTTGCTTCCCATTTAACCATACTATAAAATAGCTATTTCAAATAAGTAAAAAGCAATTCCGTATCATTTTGCCTCAACATTATAATTTTTTGCATACAGAGGAAGAAGAAGAGCTAATTGTCTTCCTTGGGTTTGTTGTGCCTTCCACCACCTAATTTACATTTAGAAAAAAATATATTTTCATTTTTAAATATTTCTCTAAATTTTATTATTTATATTATTTTAATCTCCATATATGATGCAATAAGACAGACTTTGAAATACAGTTTTCTATAGCACTTAGATTCTGGTAGAAAACAACAGACAATTCTTATGGACACTTTGCAGATACCAGCAGATCAGTTATCACAGTTTTAGTGATTTCAGTCAGTAAATTAAAAAATTATCTTGGTGTGTGTTGAACAGTAGTTTCTGTGCTTTTCTGCTAAGATAAGCAGTTACATGGAGAGGTTTTCTTCTTGAGTGGGATCTTCTCAAGAAGTCAGAAAGCTGTGGGATTCCTTCCTTCCTCCCTCCCCCCCTCCCTTCCTTCCTCTCTCCCTTCCATATTTATTTCACTATAAGGCTGTAAGGAGCAATAATGATGTTAGGGAAAGGGCAGTACTTGTTCTGTCCTTAAGAAAATCTTACGCAAATTGGGAAATACGAGTAATAAGCTAAACTCTAAATCAGCTGTTGTCCTTGAAAATTTACAATATGTAAGCTTTTAATTTCTTGACAGTAATAGTTGCAGTTAACAATTAGTAATTGTAGAATCGGAAGGAAAATTGTTCTGCTGGTACCTGTCATTTATATTTGAATTTCCATTTTATTTCTTTACATAAATATAGAACTTGCATTCTACTCCCCAGAAAACAGCTTTTGAACTAGTAGTTGTAGCTTATACCTATTAGCTTGGAAGACTTATTGATTTTATGAATTCATGGAAAATATATAATGGGTACCATATTTGTTCCTTTCCCATCCTTAAAAGAGGCAAAAAGAGGGAATTGAGGAACTGTATCATACAGCACAATTTCCAGAAAAATGTTGGAGCAAGTAATTGAACTAAATTGTTTGTAGGCACTCGAAGATAAAGGAATTGCTGTCAGCTAAACTGGATTTGTCAAAAACAGATAGTCAATTTAGTTTCCTTCTGAGGCAGAAAAGCAGGGTGTGGATAAGAAATAAATCAGTACGTGTTGCATTTTGTCATAAGTAAAGCTTTTGATGGTAACGTGGTATTTCTGTATGCAAGCAAGAGGAACATGGTCTAGAGTAAAATAAAGTACACATAAAATTGGAGTAGCACCTGTTGTAGTCATAGTTAAATAGAAATGGGAAATGGAATGACAATATGAAGTGGGATTTTTATGGGGTCTTTTACACGTTCCACACTACTCTCTATATGTGGAATGTCTTTTTATTAAATTTGCAGGTAGCATGAATCTGTGAGAGATGATGCAGTTATGCAAAAGGACAAAATTTGAGTTAAAAGGGATCTTGGCAAAGTGGAGACACAATCTGAAATAAATAGAATGCAGTTTTCTAAAATCACGGGCAAAAATCTGTACATGTGTAGGGAAATATGGTTTAAAGAATGAGGGTAAGAAGCAAATGACTTTGAAGCACTTCAGCACCAGAAAGGTCTGCAATTTTTAGTGAATCCCAAACTGGATATGGGACTGCAGTATCACCTGCTGGTGCAAAAAATATTGTTTTACTATATAGTCAGGCGTATTACTTGTAATATGAATCAATGTCATTTATTCAGTTCAGTCATATCCAAATTGCTAATTCTGGACCGTTTAGGCATTTATCATTTTAGACTTCAAAAAGTGTGTGAAGAATCTAGAAGGGGCCACCAAAAACCAGCATAGTCTGACCTACAAGAAAAGATGCACAAACTTGTGAGTGACCGGTTTAGAGAAGAGGTCTGAAGGGAGGCATGGAAAACCTGTCAAAAGATTTAAAACTTGTAAAATTTAAAGATTTAAAACTCTCCAAAGAATTTGGGAGTCTTTGATTTAGCTGATTTTTCAAATGCAGTTTTTTCTGCAGTAATACGCAAAATTTTAATTTTTTTTAAAAAATAAGATTGTAACAAATCTGCTGAAATGTATTTTTACCATTAGAAGATTATTTATGACTGCTTAGCAGACAATCCTACGGTCTTTAAAAATATTGCTGAACATGCTCATGCTTCTCTTTTGACATATGAATGACTATGTGTTGCTGAATAGTCACAACAAGGGTCATCATCCAATTTCTGTCAGTTAGTTGCCTACTCAAGAGTGTGTGTGTGTGATTGAAAGACAAAGGATAACCCAGCCAGATTTGGGGAACTCAAGTCATCATCCAGAGCTCACGTAGAATCCAAATTGCTAACTTAGGTCATGTGAATAGCCCTTTATACAGTGTACTGTATTGCTAAATTGATTTGCTTCACAGGAGGCTGTGTTCCTGCATAGAACTATCGTCTTTTCAGAAATGATGGCCTTTGAGTGATACACAGGACAGTTGCTTCAAAGGTTTCAAAAGGGAAGGGGAGGTAAAAAAGAAGGTGAAAAAGAACAGCAGAAAGTAAGCTGATTCTGTATGTTATCATAGCAGGTGACATGTTTAGCAAAAGAATGAGTTAATTTATTTGTGCTTGGAAATTCCAATTTACTGTATAGTTAACAATTGTTATAGTAGTCTGGGATCAATATGATATAATGGCTAAAACTTTTCCCAACTGAAATTAGTTTCTGATATGACTGGTCACATGTCATGTTTCTATTACAAAGAACACAGGTACAACACCTGATATTTTCTTTATGATGTTCTGTGGATTCAGTCAATTAGTTTCTGTGGATTTGTTCAGAATAATAACCTTAACCTTTTCTTTTTAATTTGTTAGACAATAGACATAACTGGGATGGTTCTTACATTGATTTGCAAATAAAAGGATTACACTTATATTTTCTGCAGCCCTCTTAAATTTTTTTTCCCATTCAGTGTGCCATAAAGTGACCTACGAGTTTAATGTTTCTCTTTTCTGGTTCTTTTAGTAGAAGTAATGCATTATCTTTCACTGGAATTTTCTTTTTTCTATTCAAAATGTTGCCACTCTTCTTTAACTCTTCACTCAATCTGATGTCTGCTGCCTCTTCCCTTGCTTCATTTCTTTTTCTCTTACGCTCTGTTTAGTTCTCTTCTCTAGGTGTTTTGTTGGTGTGATTTTTTTCTTTTTCAAACATCTTATTTCCTGCTTATATATTTATCACAGTATTTCTTTGATTTCTTTTTTTTCTGAATCGACTTGATGGCAATATTTCAAACTGATAGTAATGTGAAATTTCAAGCCTGTGTTAATGAATAAAGCACAAGGGCAAGGCATATTCTGCAGAGTTTACTATCAGAGAAAGAAAAGAAACAAACACAAATAACTGAGTAGCATAAGAGATAATCAGTACAGATAACTTTTCAAGAAGAATAATTTTTAAGAGTAATTTGAACAGTTAGTAATTTTGACAAGTGAGTTAAAGGGGGTCTTCTGAAATTGTATGGGCAAATGAAGTATGGAACTTGAAAGTAAAGGGACTGTTAGGAAAATGTGATGTGGAATGGTTGGAAATATAGGCAGTGTTCACATATTTAAAAGGGTGGAGGTAAAAATTATGTATTAACATTTAGGATTAGCATCCACTGGCATTTTTAATTTGTTCAGCTAAAGACCATGGAAGTACAGAAGAGAATGAGCTGGAAGCAGGGAGTGGGGCCATCTGCACTCTTTTCTCCCAGCTGTGGTCTTTCTCTCCATCAAAGTTCTTCACAGTAAAGAACATTTAAAATTAGGTGCACCACAAATTCTTGTCTTGGGCCTATAGCTGACATTTTATTTTGAATTCAAGATTTATACTAGAACTATATAGGAGTGTAACAATTCAATTTTCCTTTCTCTTGGATGCAAGTTAAAAAACTGTGTGAGCTTTACAGGCTCTAAAGATAGATATCTCAAATATTCTTTACTTTGGTGACCTGTTAAAACCATTCCATGTCAGAGGTGATGAATAGTTTTTGTGGGTTCTGAGCAGGTTCCTGATCGATCGATTGCTGGTTAATGAGGGAGAAGAAGGGCAAGAGATGAAGTCCAGCTGAGTGTGCGACAGCACACCTGCCTTTTCACCTCATTTTCTCTGAAGGATGAAATGCAGGAACCAATTGGTTTAGAGCAATCAATGCTGACCTGTTAGGATCAGGCAATGTTCTGGCATTGCTAAGGCAATTAAATCCAGCACAGCAAGGATTATAAAGGAAAAAATAAGAGAGAACTTGAGACTTTGAATTCAGTAAGAGCTACATTGATATTTTAAGATTGGCAAAAAAGTCCAACTCAATACAGTTAAAAAGAATTAAATCATTATCATGTTCTCTTTTGTGTGAGATTAGGAATGGCAAGATGATTGTCATTTGTCCTTTAAATCCTGTTTCTGTGACAGGGAATTTCTGCACAATGTAATGTATATATTAGGAGGAGGCAGTTTGCTTTGAAATTATCATATTGATGCTTGAAAACTTCCCCCATTGTTGTCCCTTGTATTCTGCAGTATTAAACTCACTGTGTACGCTCATAAAATGATTCATTCCAATTGAGGTGGATTTAAAAGAAAAAGCCCAAACCCTTAGCAAATAATTGCAATACATAGTTCTTGTCAAGTGTTAAGTTTAGACAGTTTGTCATATATTTTAAGATTTAAATATCAATTTAAATCTCTTGTTGCCTTGTATGGATGTCCTTAAAATTCATTTGTCTTCTGTAAGAGTTTTGGCCTTAACAAAACCAATATCTTTGGCAAGTTGGAATTAACTTATATCAAATACTAGTCTCCTGCTTCATATTGTAATTTACAAATGCATTGAATATGGATATTAACTGGCAATATTATTAATATCAAATAAAATGTCAGGATGTCCTTTCTGCACCTTTTTCCTGTTTGGAAGAGGCTAAAGCATTGTTTTATAAGGTTCTTCCATTCTGAGTCAAGACATTTCTGTTAATAAAATAAAGTAAACCAACCAAAACCCTGGAGGCAAACAAAAAATCTTGAAAGAAATGTATTAGAAGTATAATATCAAAGCAATAATATCAAAGTATGATTTATCTTTCTATCTGATATTCTCAATTTTACTTGATTGACCCATGTTTCAGGGCAGAGAGGGGTAACCTTTGCCTCTTTCAACTTCAGAAATATCAGAGATCATGAATATATATAAAGTTCCTTTAATCATCAATTGCATGTTGTAATTTTAACTTTCATCACATGAGCATCCTTTAGTTCATATTTGTTCTTGAGCAGAGGAGGTGTGTAATCCTGTTATTTCAAGCTTTTAAATCATTTCTATTGGATGTTTGTAATAGAGTACAAAGTTAAATCAACTTCTTGGTTTGAAACCTGGTGCTTCTGAGTTAGTAGGTCACATCCATTCTGTTTGTTAATTGTGGCTGACTTCTTTTTAGGCATGTTCATATACATGTACATTCATATGTATATATATATATATACACAGTGAATATGACCATGTATTCTATAATGGGTGGGAGAGGTGGATTTTATGATGCTGCTTTCTGATGTGTTAATTTTTTTATATAATTTTTCCTCCTTCAGTATTCTCTACCAGTTAGTTTTCAGATACAGTTATGGAAACTATTTCTCTTTATATTTGAATATGTTGACTACAGATCAAATATTCTACTTTTAAACAAAATATCAAGTGTGGGGACTTCAAAGGTTGTTAGATTGGTGCATTTCTGACCTCTTCATGGGGAGTGTGGTAATGCTGGCAAGTGCTAATGATATCTGTCCCAAATGTATCCTCTTTTAGAATATATCATCATTATAATCTCCACTGATACAGAAAAGTTTTGAGATGGTTTTGGCTTTTTTGCTAATTGTGTACTCATAAAGCATGGGACAGGTTTAATGTTAATTTTCACACTGAATTTATGACAGAGTAAGAACACTGGGTGTAAGCCTGTATTGGTTGTCAATAAAGTGAATTCTGTGTACTGTGGAGAATATTGATGTTAAACAGGTCTTGAACAGACAATTTTAATAAAAGAAGAGCCAAGGAGTATTGATCCATTGACAGTAAGGAAAATCAGTCTTGACTTATCCTGATCTACTGGTGCAGAGCTTAATTGTGATTGTATTGCACTAATAGTAATGTCTATAAATATAGAAGAAAATTGGTAGCAGAATATTGCAAGTAATCTTTCTGTTTTAAAATGTTAGTCATGTATGAACTCAGTCTCAAAAATTAGTGGTTTAAACTGTAGTTTTTTGCTAAAACAAGACTGCTTTTTCCAGGCCAAAGGGCTCACCACATTTTTAATCTCAGCCTTTTATTTGGATGAAGTTTGTTCTATAGTCCAAACCTGTTATTAAAGTGCAAGTCTGAAATGTGCCTTTTCTGGAAAGGAACAGCACAGCATAAAATATAAGTAATACCTCTAAAAATGTATTTTTGATGATGGTTTAATATTTCAAAAGTCATGAAGGTTTAACTCCAAGTTCTAATTTAAATGTGTCTCAGGCCTTTAGCATTAGTATTTATGAGAATGTGAGTGATTTGGAGGTTTAGGTTTTTGGTGTAGAGTAGGCATGTTCATGGACCTCACTAGAGCAAAGCAAAAATGGTACATAGCAGCCATAGTAAGATGCACCTACAGTGCAGTTCATTTGTGGTACACTAAAGCATGCTTTTGCATTTTATTTATTCATTCTAGATGTCCTTTTTAGTTTATGTATGGGCAATATCATTGCTTTGAAACACAGGTGGAAAACCAAAGCTCTAGGTGCAGAACTAAAAGCATATGTACAGGGTTTGCTTTTCAGAATACTGACATTCTGCCATAATAGTGAATTATTGATAATAAAAATGAGCTTTGAATACTTACTATTTAATACTGGCAATGCACATCTGGTGAGATATTTTCAAAATGATGCTGTACTTTCTCATTGTTTTGAGTTAGTTTTTTTTTTCTTCACAAAACATAGTGAATATTTTGAAGTCTGAAACTACATATGTTAAGAGGTGTCCCAGTAAAATCAGATCTCATTTGTATGGGGAAAGATTTTGCTACTTTTTGCTATGAGGTTAAATATTACTTAAAAAGCAAGTTCCTCTAAAAATATGTGTTGAAATGAGATAGGTATAAAATTATGTGGAGCTGCCTATTCATTAATTTTCACTGCATTTTCTCCTTTTCTTCTTTTTTTCTCACTTTTCATACTATTTCTGCCCTTTCCCTAGTCATGTTTTGGGGTTGTTTGGTTGGTTGTGATGGAGGCTTTTGTTGTTGTTTCGTTTTTTCTTTCTAAGTATCTCTCCTCTGAAACAGAAGTAGACGTCAAGTCTCTTAGATTAATTGATCTTCTCTTAGCATTATGCATTTTGTTATATGTTTGTTGCTCAACTTGCTTGTTATATACAGTCATACATCTTTAAATCGAATACTGTTGTAATGTCTTCACACAGTCGTTAATATATGGACTTGATCATTATGTGTAGAAAATGAAATCAGACATTGGGCAAATAATGTTTAGTATTCCAGCTATAGAAAATTATTAAAGCTGTAATTTGTTCCTGTCCAGTCATTATATTTCTGGTTTACTTAGTTATTTGTGGAAAATTAGCAAATATAGTAGAATCCCTGAGTATAAGAGAGAACTTAAAATGCAATTGGATCACCTAGAAATCCTTTTTCTATGGTATATGTGTATAGCAAAATGAAAGCACAATCCTAAAATGAGTTAAGCGTCCATGTTTTAACTTTAATCTGGCTACCATGGATAATAATAGGGTGAGGATTGTAGGGATGCAGGTTTCAGCTACTGAGATTCTGCGGGTTATTTGTAAGACCTGTGGGTGTTTTAATCCATAATGTAGAGTATAAAACCAATGGCACCATAGCATTAAAATTACCATAACTTTCTTTCCTTATGCTTCAGTCACTTTTACTAAGTATCCGTGGTCCTGGACTCCTTTCCCTGAAATCAGCTGTCCTGGGTTGTGGGGAT